>JTDE01006803.1:0-31588 GCA_014338405.1 Paragonimus skrjabini miyazakii | reverse complement strand
AGGCAGAAAACCCCAGGGTAGAAGGCGCCAATCACACACCTAAACCGGGTAGAAGTGCACACGGCGCGTGAACGGAAACCTGGGGGTGTTGTGGACTGGAATGTTGACTCATAAACGCGAGCGCGCGCGGAGCATGTGAACTAGCGAGTTGGACAATAAAGATTGTGCTTTATTGGACGCCTTTTCGCTACACTATGGACAACTGCTTCTATTCGTAGCATGACGATTTTGTGTTAGTAATTTTAACCACTCGGAATGTTCGTCGAAAAGCAAACTGTTGCGGTCAAAGCTGGATGTCATATAGATTTTGATAGCTAACCAGCCCATTCCACTGCTACTCAGGTTACACATCGAATACCCCTGTAACCAATCTGGTAACTACTACAGTTAGAACTAACTTAAATTTAGGATGCATGAGTCACGTGCGCATGGTGTATATTTACCAATGAAATTGCGGAAAGATCGCATTGAGGACGATCTAATTTTCTAGCAATCATCTCTTCAGATGGCCTTGTATCACCATCGTTCATATTCACTACACCGGCAGACGCACGTTAAGAGTACGTATGGGTCGATCAGTGTTTAGACTGACAAATGAGCATATTGATGTACCGGAATGATTTCTAAGTGCAAAACGGAAAACTAATTCTATTTACTTCAGGTGACGTGCGAAACTTTACCGAGACGTCTCAAGTAGGACTTGCTCTTGGGTATACTTTACGTCATCCGAACAATAAACGTTCACCATATAGAGTTTGTGACTACTCAACATTCACCAAAGTAGGGCACTGTCATTTTCGTGTTTGTTTGTATAAGTTGGTTTAGAAATTCTCACAATGTTTGAGTTTAAATCTAACTTTTTTACGCCTGTCATTCTTTTGTACGTGACCGGTATGTGCTAGGTAATCGATAGCAAGCGAACAACATAATCAACTTTTGCATGTTCTCGACATTAATCTATGTTCGTAGCTAAAGAAATGTACCTTCCAATTAAGTAAATAAAATTGCATTGTTGCATTTGAAACTCATTGTAAATAGTCACACTGTTTATACAGACAGTTAGAAAAATGAATAACATTTAATGATAACAGAAGTGATGCTCTGCTTTTACACGTTTATGTAAAAAAATGGTATGAGAATCTAGCGAGTTTTTGGAAAACTTAAACCTACTGGATAATTACAATTTGCAACGGCAGACAGGAAGCATAACTTAGTCTAAGTCACCAGGACTAGAATCCCGGAAGAAGGATGATGAGTCATGAGGTTTTAGCACGGACCAATCAAGATACATTTAAGCAGATGACGGACAGACAACCAGTTGTAGTGCGGATTCGAACAAAGATGAATTATAAGTTTGGATATTCACCAGCCCTGTCAAACAGATATGTAGATTTATCGTCCCACAAACCGCTTATCGCTTGAGTAAAGTTTTCAATTGGCATCATTCTAGTCTTAGCAAATCCGAAACACGGGGTAAATTTTACGCTCAGATGAACGAGTAGTCGATCTGACCTTTTTTGGAATTGTGCTGTCAGTAAACGTCCATAGGCACTTCGGATTGTATTCACTTTTGATCTACGATGAAAAATTTTTGCGGTACAGTTCCTAAAAATTGTGTACAATGGAAATGATCATATTGATTACGCGTACTTGCAAGCTGATTCCTCTACTGAATCAGTCTGGCTCGGGACCTGGTAAAATACAGACATCAGGTAGAGCGAGCGAACAGTCACTTCCAATTGAATATCAGTTCCACTCACTTCAGTGAACTAGTAGAGTTATGAGCCAGATATCTAACTGGCTAACACTGCATGGGAATCCATATGCACCGTAAACAGAAAGGAAGAAAACTTCCATTGTAAAGCCTTATACCGAAGATAGGTATGAAGTGAATACCACAGACATAACTATTCGCGTGCATATTTATCGCCTCTAAAGGGGCAGATGATCGGGGGCAATGTACTAGAAACTGCCGGTAAGAATGCTCGGATGATTTATAATCCATCAGTCAGTGAGAACATAGGAATGCAAACATATCTTTGAGACACCAACTACGTGGTCTACCTTTTCATTAAACAAACCCCCTTGTTCACTTATTACTGCCGTAGCAACCCTGTTGATTTGGAAGGAGGTAAAAGCGCCGACAGCATTGATTTTAGTTAACAAGGCAGTTCAGATATGATAATTCTGTCGTGCCCAATACGAAGTCAGTGACACAGTGATTAACACGGTTGCCTCATGAAGACTTGGCCAGAATTCAAATCCCGGCCGCGATGAGCATGTGACAGGTTTTAAAAAAAGCTAAACTAGAGTATAGCACTTCTTTTCTGAAGGGGCTGGATAAAGAGTTTACGGGAATGCCAATGTTGTCATCACCTGTGAGTGATGTTCAATTTATATCAACAAAAATCCTACTCTATTCATTAGTAAGCATGCTCAAAACAAAATCAATGTAGTTTGTCGAGTGTATAGAAAAGTATACTACAGGGTCTTGTATCACCATTTTAGCCGAAGGTGCGACCATCGTTGTATACACTTTGCAACCAAGTGAGGGTAAACACCACGGTTCACTAAGAACTGTGAAGTAATTCACAATTCTTGATTTTTACTATAACACTATGGCGAAATACGGTGAATTTTGGAAAAGTCGCTGGAGGATTTGCGTTCACCAATGGATTTTATTGATAACAAGTTACACGAAAAGGAGTCCGATAACGAATTAAATGTATTTCATATCAAACAGTATAGTAATGATGAAAAATGTGGAAAATTAAGCTTTTTTCATTATAAAATGGTTTTTGTGGAACTCGTAAGTTTGCAAATTTTTCGATACAGATGTCCAAACGGGCTGTGGGTGACTTTGTCACAAGCTGTAAATTGCTTCCAAGAAATGAGTTAAACTAGATTGGAGAAAAGGGTCTCATCGTATTTAAATCAGTGGTTTATAAAGTCAAATAGTTTAGTAAGAAAACTAGCGAATACACAGAGGAAACAACGCCACTATTAATATAAATCAAATGTGTGTAGACTTAGATAATGATTGAAAATGCTAGAAAAAATGTAGGACGTTGAGCAGTCGTAAAGCGTTTCTTCAAACGAGCAGCCAGCTTACATTAAAGTTGTATAATGTACAACATCGTCAATGGATAGTATAGCACCAGGAGAACACACGGAAACCAAAAGTTTTCAGGGCTAAAGAGATCAATATCCGGAAGCGGCGATTGGAAATATGTATACGCACTGTGGGGCAAGTGCCAACAAAAAGATAGGCAATGTACTACTGCCGGTAAATGTGGATCCATGCCTGTCGTGAAAAACGGTGTTTGCGTTCATGGTTATGTATGCTGACATACCTTGCAATGGATGTCCACGAAAAAAGACATCCCAGATCAAACGCCCTTTACGGTCGCGACATTCGGATGCGTAATACCACAAACTCCGATAACAGGTCGTCCTAGTATGAGTTGCAATCTATTACATAGAGATGTCTAACATTTATAGCAAATTAGGTTGTGGTAGGGAAAAAGTGACACCACAAAATATGACATTATTCAATGTTTTTTCCGTGTCCAAAATGTGATGGACACATTGGCTGAGTGAGAGGGCTGAAAGATGATTCACGTTTGATAAATGAAACAGACCTTAGGCAAGCAGAGTTAAGATCGCTGGATTGAGGCAGCCGAGGCGTGTTTAATATTGGAATGTTCACTTCGTCCTTTTTGTTTAACTTCTACTCTCTTGTTAAATTCAAATAAAGCACATGTTCACCTTGATGTTCATAATTTCACTGACCTTTAATAAAATGATGTTCCCCTAGTATTCCTGCAATTTGAAACCTGCCCGTCAAACTATGTGGCTCTCACAGTTGCTCCACAAAGCGACGGATTGATTGGATTCTTAGTCGAATAAGCATAAGTAGTTCACTGTAGGTAGTGGTCAGTATGAAAGCTTGTTTGCACATAGTTCGCGCAAGTAAAATACACTATTTCGTACTATTGCACAGTGATCAGTCAGAGTCATGAGGTTGGCGTGTCAGCGTTGGCAGCTGTCGGGTGTAGCCTATCAAGTGATCAAAAATGAGCTAAAAGAACGGTGTACAAGCAACTTCAGACAGCTGATTCCAAATATGGCGGAGACTGGCTACCGACGAAACGAACCCGCCAGTGGGAAGTGGACCTGCAATGAACGTAGTTAAGGTGACACATAAATATTCTCTCAACATTCATTGCGCCTACGAGGCTCTGGAGCTGCGCATTTATGGTAAAATCCATTCCGTATAGTATGGTACCGGGGAGGCCTACAGCTTATCCCAGAAGTTGCTGAAAGCATTTGTTGGCTTATGCTATATTCACTGGTTTTGTGGAAAGAAACCTTCCGTTGAATTCCTTCGGTTTACCAAAATCTCAGAGGTTATACGCTGTGACGAGTGGTCTTACCGTCTTTTTAGTCAACGTTTCTGTGGGTAACGGATTATTGGATTATTTTTAAATGCAGATTTCGCAGTACTTCTGGAACACTTTAGCTGCCGATACCTAGTTGGTCATGTTTCAATAATCGGTGTTGACATTTTTAAAATAAATAGTGGTTCCAGTTACCTGAGTGTGGACATAAAGGCTAGTTGCGGTCGCTTCAAGCAGCGAAGGGCGCGGTCGTTCTGTTTTTGAGACAAGCAGTGGTTCATTAGCCAACTGACTTGCTCACTGTACCCCCTAACCAATCCCTTTCTGACATCGTCCAGGCGGCGATCGGGGTCTTGTGGCCTGTGGTCCACTCTCGCGTCGTAACGCCACCCCACCCCACCCCACCCCACCCCCCTGAATTGGACGGGCATGTTGAGTCATCTGCGTTTGTGGAAAGAATGTAGATTCAGGCCATCTCAGGCCCCACGCCTGCGTGGGGGCCCAGATTTCGGACAAACTGACGTGAGGCTCTCCTCAGTACTGCAGTTGGCCGACCGATCGGCTGACACCACATTTGACGTAATGCGTGTGATCAGCCCCCGTCGGCATGCCAACCCAGTAAGCACATAAAGTTAGGCGTTTGCCAAATGATCAGTCAGCTCCGGCACGGATGAAAGCAGTAGTCACGCCTATCCGAAAATCAGGACATTCTGTGTTAACCGGATCTACCCGGATCGCGCGAATGTGGACTGAGTTCACAAAGGCAAGAAAATGCGGTTGATTTTATGGCTCACTCTAGCTCAATAACCAACATCACACTCAGGGAATGGTAGCAGTTATTCAAATCTTTGCAAGTTTAGTGCTTTTTTAGTAACGGCGTAAACGAGCAGAAAAATTGGAGCACGGTAAATTTGTGGTACGGGAAGTGTTTTGGTACGTGCGCAGAACACGTCTAGGTATGGCGTAAGTTAACAAAATTCATATGAGCGCTATATCTTAATGACAACGCTAAGTGCATCGTTTTAGCTAGGCTTAGCACATTCATAACACGTTCAAACCAACAAGAGATTCATTCCGCACAACACACTTGACACGTATGTTAGATAACACCTCTGGAATATTTGATTGCGCTTGCTAACACGTAAGCATCAGTGGGAACTAAGTGAGATTAGAGGGACGGATAGAGGTTGTCCCCTGGAGGGATAAAACTGCTGTTTAGTAAGGTTCTCAGACAATCTTTTAGCAAGAGCTAGTTTGCACATTGTATATATATATATATATATATATATATATATATATAAGACAAGAGTAGGTAGGCTAGGTTAGCCATGGTTGTCACACATTACTTTACACGCCCTTGCAAAAAATGGACTATTGGATTCAGTTCGTGTGAACGACTTCATTCGTTCACTAGTCGATTGGTCGAACAATCCGTGTGCACCTTCGACACTACTGGTTCCTATAAGTGGTATGGATGGAGAACGTACATATTTAAAATCGAACGGAGTAACTGCTAACGGTGCTCAATCCCACACTGAGGAGTGTGATGTGTTAAGTTTCCCAGGACATTGCGAACAGTGTTCTGGATAAAGTCATTTTGCACGCCAGGCAAACGGTTTGGCTTTGTTTGAAAAGTGATCTCAAACGGCTAGTTCTGATAGTCGCTGGAATGGTCGGCTACGTTCGAAGAATTCTCACATCGTTGAAACTGGGCGTTTTGACATAATTGTAACAACTGAGTGAAAATAGCATCTTTGTGAAAAGTTTGTCTGTTTGTCTCGGTATAACATTAAAGTGTTCAAGGCTGAGATGTCCACTACGCCTCCTAACACGACCGTAAGTGATCTGCTTGACTCATCTCTACAGCCAAACGCTCCAGGCGAACTGCGTACAGTAGCAATTACAAACTTATTCTTGCCAAGAAATGTTACAACAGCTGGAATTCATTTAAGAGAATTGAGAAAGCCAATATACGATGAGCAATAGCCAGCACTGTTGTTCATTTATGGATACGAGACGCTGAAATGGAACATGTTCTTATAAGCGGTTTACTAACTTTCCTGTTGTTCGCGCTCCATCGTCACTGGAGGACCGACTCATAGAGCGCGCGCATTCCTCAGTCGAATCTAGTTAAGACAACCATTCCGTCCTGGTGTAATGTCGGAACGATAGTTCTTAGAAAGGAAACTGAAAAACCGAACAGGTAAACTCGTTTAGAAAAGTACGTACAAGCAGATTTTGCTACCTACCATCATATTCATAAGATACAGAATTTTGGATATGATGTAAAATATACCACATAATCAAAATTATACGGCTACTCCTCTTTTACCGATATCTTCAGTATCAAGTGAATAACAAGCATTTATCCCAACAAACGAATCCACCGTATTCGAAAGATATAAGCTGAGTATTGTGTGAACGACCACTAAACAAAACGAACTGTATGCAAAAGTAGGGAAGGCGACCACCACGAAATTATACGGACATGAAATGAACCGTAATTGTTTAAAGGAACGGTACTGCGTGATTTGATCAGTTCGCTACAGCAGTTCAATAGACTAACTGGATGTACTTCCAGTAGGTTGGAATTCGGACATCTCTACGCACACTTTAGAGTCATCAAGTTGCACACCTGGACATTCAGCAAGCCAACAAGCCTCACGGGTTTCTTACTAGGTCGACATGAGGTATACAGGCTAGTCAGTCCAGAAGGAGTAGCTATACCCTCACAATGCATGGCGTCTGAATTGGGACATGATCTTGCAGTAAAATTACAGACTGTTAACAATCTGAAGAGAAGAAATATAGCAGGAGGTTCTGAAGCGTCTGAACATAGGAGTTAGTTTAAGTCTTGGTTACCATCTAATACAGCAAGTTTACTAATTTCAGATGCCGAAAATGTCTTCTGTACGACTAGTAAAAGTTTATCGTCATTGTTACTTTAAACACACTTTAATCTTTATCACATCAACAACCTATCCTTGCTGTTTGCTTGATTAACTCTGATGATATCATTGAAATAAACGAAACATTATAAGTTTAAAAAATATGAATTTTAGTTCATAACAAGCGATATCGTAACAGACATTGATACACTGAAATAGCGTTACTAATTTTCTTTACTTAAAATATGGGTTTGAGCTAACATCCGTTGCACATTTTTTGTAGAGACAAGTGTTGACGTTTGAGTAAGTGTCGATTCAAGTTCTACAACATGTTTCATTGCACTGGTAGCTAATCTTAATATCCGTCAGCTATCTCGCCTTGCTACGACTACAAATCATTTTATCCCTTCGCCAGTACAATATCCTTCGATTTGCTCACAGAATGTTCGACAACATTTACAGACATGTAGAGCATTCAGACGATTTCCTATAGGTTTACCCACCCCGGTATTTTATCCTCCCGTAGAAAGATGTGAACAGAGCAAGGATAAGACAGTGTTAGTTGTGTGAAGATGAATTCAGATAAAGTGGTCCGACAGATATAATATCGATCGGGTGCTGAGGCATATCCAATTCATTAGGGCTCCTGACGTTTACATGGTGGACAACTTTGGACCGGCACTCAGGCAACTTAAGCGCAGCATGAATACCTGTGATGGTCGTTTAGTTTCGTCACAGCTGTCGTTCCAATTGTATTGTTGTCAACTTGGTAACTAGGTAGATAACACTAAAAGATAGGGTGGGATTGGCAAAGATACTAAACGGATAGAGATTAAATTACTTAAAGGCAGATTGTGAAAAAAAACTTCGGATATATGGATGTATTACCGAAGCTCAATACAGACCATTTACGCCAACTGTAACTGAAGTACCGGAAATGAGAAACACGTCCGAAACGCACAAGACCGGTATTCAATTGCCCTATTTTTATCCAAGGACAATTTAGCTATGTAGTCATTTGACTTGATGGAATCCTCAAACGAGGTCCTTAGATAGTGATAATATTGTGCAGAAAGCGATTTTTGAATTAATAGACGACTTCATAGCAGATTCAGTGAGTTTGAAGACAAAGGATTTGTTTGATGTTGAATTCCCTTTTATCCACTAGCCCCATTGGAGATCTATTAGTTTTTGATAAATGCACTGCAACTCAAAGCTTTTTTGATTATCTTACACCACTTAAAAGGATCTGAATACAGAAGATAGTAGGCTGATATTGCACCATTTATGTCCGGACAAATTTCCCAGCATCTTTACGAGTGCATAATACACACCATTTATATATCAGTATGAGAAAGCGAACAAGATACCAGAAAAAGTCAGTCGTCAGAGTGCACAGACACTGTCGCTACCATGGCAGCAACAACCCTACAAACAGTTGTTTCTGAACGCACAACACGGGTTTGAACTTTTGGATGACAACAGCTTCAGTATAGTGCAGTGTTCCTATGTGTGACGTTGAGTAGATAATGCGAAATGCTGTTGCAAAATCGCGTTGGTGTTGCGTCATTAGATCATGACGTGCAACGGACGATGGAGGCTCCTTGTTTCTATACGTGGCTGTGACGTGATGCGTCTGTGTGACCTGTTTTTTGACCCATTTCGAGATGTGCTCCATGACCCGGGCTCGCAACTGGCGCACAGTTCTGCCTATGTAGAATGCTTTGCATCTAGATCGATATTCAGAGATAACGTTGGATTCAGCTGACTCGAGTACCGGTTGTTTCACACAGGGCGCTGGAATGCGGAATGTTCCGAACACAATCACTGGGAAAACTGCATGGTATGTTCTCGTGATGCAACTAACCAGACGACGGTGAATAGGTTGGCATACGTCATCGCCCTTAAAGGGAGGACGAAGAAATGCCGGCTTTATGAACACTGTGTTGGGTCAGATCTTTACGTTAAGGGGTTGTTTAGATCTTGAAATAAAGTTTAGTTATAGGGTGGTCTTTAACAAGGCCATCTCTTCTTGAACAGTATCTTCAGTGCAAATACGTCTGACCCGATCAAACAACGTACGCATCAGACTTTGTTTACAGGATCGGAGAGCAAAGCTTTCAAAATGCAGGTACTGACCTGTCCAAGTGTTCTCGCGATGGACGCTTCTGCGAATCGAGCCATCTGCATTCCTCCTGATGCATTTATCCAGAAATGGTAGTGCAACCTTCTTGTTTCCCGATCATTGCTCACAAAGGAACCTTTGTTCAACAAGAGTTGAAAAGATCTGTTCACAGGATTACACAATGAGCCCTGAACCAACACGTTTTTTATGAAAGGGTACTCCAAAAAGTGTACAGACACTTGTAAACAGAGTCCACAGACCTCCGACATATGTGATACCATAAGTTCTCCCGGAATGAGTTTTCGTGCGAATCACGTAAACGTGTCAGAGACTTCCAGCCAAATTGAATCGTACGCAGTTAAACTAACTAGTTATGCCGATTGCATACGATCCGGGTAGTAAAGTTTATCGATGCTACCAGTTTTCTAATCAGAATTGAGTCATTTGCGATGACTCCTTAGCCCATCATCATCGTCGCTTAGCGAATGGTAGTGGTTGCGCATCCTAGGCGGAGCTTTTTTAAAAACAATTCCTCGTCCTTTTAGCTCGTGGACAGGGCAATACGGCCCTGAGCATGACCAGCTCCGTGACCAACACAATATGGCTGCTTGGATTGTTCTAACGTCCAATCACGTACTGCCTCCATTGTCCAGGGCTAGACAGGCAGCGTGCTTAGCAAACCAAGAAGCACGGTGACAAGTGTGCGTTCATATAATACGAACACCTCTAAGTTGAGTTCTATATATGTGCTTTTGGTCAATCGACCCTCGACCCAAAGCAACTATTCCGACCTGCCTAAGATATTCCAATTGCCCGCCCATTGTTTGTCTGACGGGATATGAGAGATTTCCTTATTGCAATGGATTCTGTGATATCAGCTGTTGGCAAACGCTGGCTAATTGTCAATACTGTGATTCGGTTCAAACACGTGACGCTTTAATAGAGGGCTCAAATGCTGATGGTTATTAGTCTCTTCTACATGGCCTGAAAACAGGGGTAACTGTGATGTCAGGCGATCCTGAACAATAGCAATTAAACTATGACAACTTCCGTCCAGACCCAACGTCCATCGGCTCGGAGGAAACGTCATTCGTTTGAGTCATTAGATTCACATATCTGCTATGATCACCACATACGGTAATGTCTGGAAGTACGGTGGATACTGTAGCGACCTCTTAGAAAAGCTTGATTTTTGTTATACAACTTGACACCTCCTGTTGAGGCATGTCTGTTTAGCTCAATTGTATGCCCTATTTCCGCTAACAGAGGACTTCTTCACTTTTCCGTTCCACGCGCTACACTCAAGACGTTGGCTGACTGTACATTTTCTTGTTCCTCGGTCGTGGCAATATATAAAGTACTGCGCTGTTTGTTGTCTTCTGAATTATTGACATTGGGTAACTCACCGAATCTAGAGTGAAACTTTGTGAGAGAGTTCTCACAGTACTCACGACGGTTTAAAAAGAGTTCGAGCTGACTGGAGCGAAATTATGGTTAAGTATTTGTTCAAGAACCACTAACCTTGCGATCATCATACACGAAAAGTCGCGCCGTCGTCGCCGCCTGTGCAAGAAAGCGGTCAGGCTGACAGTAAAAGTGGAGAATGCGGTGCTCAGATCGCACTTAAACCGTTCAAAATAAATATGGATGTAAGTAGAAGTACTGTGGTTTTCGCCAATGAGCTCACGTCATGAGTCCGTAGTTCAGCGGCTGACCTAGGAGTGTTTCAAGATCTAACCACACAATCTACGATCGTGCGGTCGCCTACCTCACACACTAGGACAGGAATGGACATATGAGAGGTTAGAGAAGAAACACAAGGTTGTCAGCAAAAAGCCCACTGAGTTACGCTAACAGATGCCAACTGTCATGCTGGGGATCTCACAAATATTCACGCCTATTCGACGCATAATCCGTCGGAACAGAATATCACAGCCATAACTGGACCCACACGTGTGTCGATACTTTCCCGGGAGGCATTTATTATTTAAGCTATTCCTTTAAACGCTTTTTTGTTACTGACAGAAAAAGATAGTTCGAGCCATAACGCAGCCGCATGTCAACATCAAGTTGACTCAACTAATTATCAGTTGTCCTTGCGTTGCATGCTGAACTAGTCAAATAAATGACATTCCACTTGCATTAATTGAGACAGCTGTTAACCCAGGTGAGAGAAAATTTATGGGTGTAGATGTGTAACCGCCTCAGCCAACTCGATCAGAAACAGTCACAGATTATGACAAGCCGTGATAATTGCTACTCTATCGGAAACAAGCCGAAGTTCAGCGTAGCTTCACCCTATAATACAAACATGTGTAGTGTTAATATCGGCGATCGTACGTTTAAGATATACAACGCACTACGTGTCTCCATGCTACAAACTATGACAGTTTGCGGAGATCTGTCGGCAATGACCATCTTGAATGTTTGGATATGATGCAAAGAAATGTTAGCACGCACTTGACTTGGAAGGTGATCGGGATAATCTAAGTGAACGAACTGAAGGAGCGATATTGGCTGATGATTGGATTCCCCATATATAACAGTGCGTATCAGTCGATCTTTTTGATGGAACTGTGTCAAACATGTGAGTGCCGTCGATTCCATAACATGCTATCTGAGAAATGGAATATTCTGTGGACCCTGTTGCTTATAGTCGGTGGAGACGATATGCGTAGTGCAATGTCCGTGCCGCGAGACTCCAGTATGAATGCAAATACGTTGTAAGCAAACCATAATTTGATCTACACCATTTTTATCGTTTGATTATTACGACATTCGAGGTGACCCTGAACTGGTAGTCGATGCTTACACGAGGTGTTGCGATTCACAAGGTACACAGCAGAGAAACAAAAGTTGTGGAGTCTTCGGTTTGTCAATTTGTTTGTACTAATTTACTTTTAGATAGCCAATATATTTTGACTAATATGTACATGGATGTTCCCTACACTTTCACAAATAACTGCAGATTTCAATGGCACATTATCGTCATCTCCCTCGTGGGAACAACTGAGGCTGACTGGCAGGCGTAGCAGAGTAAAAACCATGTGAAGCAATGTTTCTTTAACGATGCATAATTTAATGCAGTCACTGCGAAACAACCGTCTTATATTCGTTTGAACAGTTCGCATCATCGCATAATCCTAAGCTTGCCCATTTTGCCGTTGTCTTCTATCAAATCCCGTGTTCTGCGCGCGGTAGATGCACCGTTGCTAACTTTTCCGATAGATGGGTTAAATATGACCATGTCTGACGGATACTCGATCGACAGAGAACAGTAACTAGTGAACCAAGAATGTAATCAAAATGACTACTCGGACACTCTGGTGGGTATATTTTCTGATCATTATAGTGTTAATCGACAATGCACAAACAACCCAGAGAAAATCGACGATTTGCGGCCACTTCCCTCACTAATATCAATGGCGGCAAACAAACTGCTTAGCAGAGATAATGGGATATCGTATTCATTTCGATAAAATACAGTGTCATATGATCCAAGAATGTTGGCCAGTTCCTACTGGATATAGCAAAAAACAATGATACCATCTAATGTCACGGATACAAGATGACGCAACGTCAGCCAAGATATAGGTAACGAACAGCGCAACTTTCCGAGATAACTGTCAAGCTCGTGAATAGCGGTGCACATATGTGCACAAACGATCGATCATGATACCTCGGTTTTTTTATGGCAAAATCCCCTTGACTGTTTTTTTTGTTGACTTTCATCACGGCAGGCGGCCTAGAACTGCCAGACAAACAAGCGGATCATGCTATGAACGCATGATAATATGACCTTTGAATAACTTGTCAGTTTTGTCACGTGCACCGATAGTGATGGAACAAGTATCAGGCGAACTGCCGCAGATAGTCTTATCGGGAGTAGGTTATCAAAAAAAAGGACTTCATATAGTGTTCAACTGAACCACTTTGGTCCGTTATCGCTCGATTCATTTAAGCAGTTGGTGAATATATTAAGTCATACATCGTCTGTAACCAAAACCCTGACCGGGGGTTTAATCCCTGTCGTGGCAAGGATGTGCACTACTGGCCAGCTCTAACAAGTGCGAAACCCGAATCTAGTTCTCCTTTTCGAAAGAGGCTGACGAGAAAGTTTATCTGAATGAGAAAGCTGCAATCAAATACGAGTGATATTCAACTTGAAATACAACGGAATCGTCTGTGATGTGCGCAAAGAGCAAAACAGTCTCCGGAACTCAATCCCCAATCAGGAAACGTACTTTAACGACCACCGAGAATGCCCTCGACGTCCCGTCATGCAAATATAAAACCAACCATCTCACATGACACTAGACCACTGGATCAGAATCACAACAGGCGACGGATGTGTGAAGTGAATCGCAGGCTCTTCACGCAGTCTGTTATCACAACAGAGAGTGAATCGCAATTCACTTGTCCGGATGATTCGATTGCACGTACAGCACCTCATCATCAATTCTTTCTTACATTTCCGTCAGTTAGAGTACACGTACGGGGTGCCTGGATGGAATACCCATACTGGCTAGGCGTGATAACACATATAAGTATACTGTAAAGTTACTGGGCCACTCTTGTTTACTATTGCCACAGAAGGTGGATATCTACAGTAAGAAGCACGCACGTGACCTTTGCTCGTTGAACCTAGAAGAAACACTAGTCCTGGTGACGTGGTTTAGTCATAATCATGTTGTTTACGAAACTCAGTGGACAAGCAAGGACAACATAAGACGTTCCCATTACGCGCATGTGCACCTACCTGTGCAAATCCGCCGGAAAATCTCTCACCCTGGTCGATAGATCGTTTGCAATATGGCATCACATTGTGATTATTTACAACAAATCATCCTCCTTAAGCCCGACGAGAAGATGCGGTACAAAGCACCTTCGGGGATGAAAATGTGCTAGCCTTTGATGATCCTTTTTGATCATACCAGAGTTCGTGACGTACTTTGTATACCTTTTATTTGATATCGCTTGCGGTTAAAATATTCCTCACTTAAGACACCAAATTTTAGCCAATCAGGATAAACTTCATACGCATTTTCCACAGTCAATTTTCTGAAGCCTTGAATTACGTCCTCCCGATTTCTGCGAATCTCAAATTCTGACCGTCGAGTTGTGTGGAGCAACTTATTTGAATTACATCACACTTCCTAACTCAGTGAAGCAGCAAGAAGCAGTCCAAAATGGGATAAAGAGATCAAACGTGACAACACAAGTTTGCATGTGTGGGTTTGATTTTACCACGATTATCAGTTGTTAATAGTTGGCGGAGACGGTAACTGCTTCTTAGTGGTCACTTTCGATTTCCATACTTGTCAGAGTAAAGTTCTCACACTACCATCGAGTAGTCTAACAGGTAGTGAATTCTTCCTCTAATGCTGCATTAACGTTCCTGTGAAAAATTGCCGCAGGCCTTCCCAAAATGCGGTTGCTTCTCAAGATATAAACAACAGTCTGCAGTGAAAAACGTTTGAGGTGTATAGTAGCTCACCTGGTTTCAAATAGTAGAACTAACAATATACAAACAAACCCCCAAAATTCCCCATCCAACAAAACCTCAAAAGTTACGAGAAGTAAATGAATCACACATAACCGCATATGGAATACTAGGCCTAGACAGTAGTATGATGTAGAGCTCTACCAATGAGTAGAATAATACAAGGCAGAAAAAACAGCTCTTGTGCTGAAACCAGTGGCAGTTCTCAACGTCAATATGCATATCGACGCTCACGATCAGGAGTGGGTGCTGTCACAAGCTTTGTTCAGTTGATTTTTCTTAATCATCCCTAGATAAGAGCTGCATATTTTAAAGACTATTATAATGTCCATTAAGACGGCAAGAAGACATACATTGGGAGATGCAAGCATTTCGTTTATTCTCAACTCGAACAGAAACCCGGCATCTTCGATCGCGAAACACTTAATCGCAACAGGTCATGTGGTTGACCCTGCCACTTCGTTTATTGTCCTATTGCGCAACCGCAACCCTAGGTTGTTGGCGTTCTCCGAGGCATTGCTGGTCAAGCGTCACGCACCGGTCCTTTGTTGGCAAAAGGTGCTGACGCAATCAATTTCGTTACCGTGGCAGTGAACCCTGATTACTCCCATGTTGATGTTCGTTCATTTCACTGTTTTATCGCCATGCGCTTAACCTATATAACTGAATGTTTTATGTATTCGACTGATCAGAATAAACGAAATGCTTGCATCTCGCAATGTATGTCTTCTTGCCGTCTTAATGAACTGGATAAAGGGAACTCAATGTTTGAAATATTATAATGTCGTCAGTTACGTGAGATGTATAACGTTGTGTCAACTGTTGCACAGCTGTGGTATTTAACCAAGCTTAATTAACCTACTGGATGATTAGTCCACCAGTAGAACAAGATACATGCGCTTCAACGACGTTGTTATTTTACTCGATAACTAACTCTGGCGTACCCCAAGGGCCTAGTATATGCAGCCCAACTGGTCATGCTGTTCACCACCACCCGAATCCCAACACCACCCTTGAAAACACCGCTCAACGCCAAATCTCACATCATCCATAAATTCTCGTGTGAGTGCGGGGCCACTTACATAGGTAGAAAGGAGTGCCAGTTACGCAATCGGGCCAACGAACACATTTCAGTTTGGGTTCGCAATACGGTCTGGATACCACAATACCGGGCTCAAGTCGGAATGTGGCAAATCACAAGGAACCAGCATCATCGACCGTGCGCCACCTGTTGACTTGTTGATCCCAACTGAACCTGGAGAAGGCGTTTCGGATAAGTTACGCAACAAAAAATCGAAGACTTCTCCGGTGCGTGGAGGCGGTAGCAATTAGCGAATGGAAGCCACCCCTCTGCTTACATAAAGACTTGTCCGTCAGTAACAAATTGCCCTGGTACCTGATGTGTATGAGTATTTGTGTGGTTGT
The DNA here is from genome assembly GCA_014338405.1 of Paragonimus skrjabini miyazakii. NCBI lineage: Eukaryota > Metazoa > Platyhelminthes > Trematoda > Plagiorchiida > Troglotrematidae > Paragonimus > Paragonimus skrjabini miyazakii. Next base: position 15,247 of record JTDE01006803.1, on the reverse strand, counting down.
TGATTTTGTTGTTTAGCTTCACAATGCTCATTGAACTTTGCTATATAAACTCACGGACTGCAGTATGTACCTGATGAGATGCAGCGAAATGTGATCGAGATACATTGTGCAAAAAACTGTTTTTGACTTCTCTGTTCAAATTTGTGACGGGAAAAGGTTGCTTTGCTATTATATTTTTAATTACCAGTTGACAGATGAAATGCCACCATCGTACAGAGCTGTGCTTTGCATATGAGTACATATATATATATATATATATATACCTTGTATTTAAATATATGTTGTGTGGAAACAATAAATATACATAACACTACTCACTATTTCCACGTGACAACACAGATCGCCGGCATCATTTTGTAATGTAAGAGCTAAAGCTGTTTATTGTCCAGTGTACACAAGCGTTCGAACGTTATAAGTGGTTAGTTTAGATGGGGTTCGGGTGCTAATATTAAACAACGAAGTTCGAAAAATACACCTTTGAAGACAGAACGTCGTGTTCAAGACGGATGTAATATGAGAAATGTCAATAACGGCTAAGTACTGACGATATAAGGATGAATATTTTAAGATGGCAACATATCAACGTATGTGATTAACACCAATATCGTAATATGGCATTCTGCAAGAGTAGCTGGGTCAATCCGTAAACGTTCATTTTCGGTTCGGAAGATTCGAAGTGGGAAACCTACAGACAAACTATTCAACTATCTTAAACGGGTGATCCATACGAGATATGAATCAGACAAGCAGATGTTAACGAATCCAACAGTACTGGGGAGAAAGTGAAACCACAATGTGTGGTGAATTTCGGTTTATTATGATGATACAAACATAAAACAGGATAACAGCGAAGTGAATTCAACTATTTATATATAGACCGAGCTAAAGAAGAAATAACAGACAATCAAGCAGAATCGCTAGTTTTCATCCGACTAAGCCCGGAGAAAACCAGATATGAAGCAAAAGCTATGGTACCACCTTGCCCATAAATCCGCCAGCGCATCATACGCTGCGCCTGAATCTCACAACCAGGTTTTGTAGCGAGCCGCATTCCTCTGAACAAGACACATCCCGTAAAAATAAGACCTGGAATGAGAGGAAAACCGTTTGACCAATAAAACGACTTACCAGCTACGACCTCTGGGTAAGTAGTCGTCATACGATACAGCCTGCGAAACCCCTCGAATCTACCCTCAGACATGACTACAAGGTACCTAAAAAGCAAGAAGAAAATATTGTGAAAAGCAGGCAAAGGGACACTGCAGCTGGAATAAACGAAATTAGCTGGAACAATAAACTGTAAACAACGCATTTGAACGTAGTTCTATAGATTTATAATCGCAGCGTAATAGGTAACATTCGAAACGGCTCGATTCAGTCTATTCGCCAGCCAGATGTGACATTAGACAACAATAAAGAACAAACCATTAGGTTTTCCAGAGAATGGCAACTATAATAAGTACACCAGCTTTTAGATATTCACCTTTGGGCGACATTCTTACTGAGGAATGTTACATCAAATTTGTGAGGACTATCACTTGTATTTTTACACAATTTTATTGTTTCCTTTGCAAATCATCTTATTCTCATCGGTTCGAATAAACTTCTATTAACAAAGGAAGCACAGTGAGTATGTTCTGCTGTATGAGACTAACGGGCAATGATATTCTCGCTATCGGCAGAGAAGTCAACGAGCGGCAATAAAAGATAACGATGTCAAGAAAATTCTGGTACATTCTATACTCAGTGTTGTTTACTAGAAGTACAAAAGTAAGTTAGACTTTCACGCTGAACACCACATTACAACAGCTGTTGGTTGAGAAAATGGACCAGACGATGAAAGGTTGCCCAAAGGTAGACAGTGTAGTGGACTGAGTGCGTAGAAATATGAAGCGCTTACATCACCAGATCTAAAATTTCGCGGTTTTATTTCCATTAAGTCATCGCAACCCATATTTTCTAAAACTGTTGCTGAACACATCATGGAATCAATAATCAAGAATCTACGTTTAAGGGTGCAAAATACAATTCCATGACTTGAATTGATAATAACGGGAGTAGCAGGAGGTAGCTTGCACGCATGTGCAACTTCGAACTGACCTAGTAATACTGGCTGTAACAGTTTCGCTACACTGATGAACTCAGAGCAAAACATTGTCCGAATCAAATTCAAAATGAAATTGGATCTTGATGCGATGCGGCGGCCGGCGTATCTAGACGATCAGTTTGACTAAACTGGACGATGTGATGATCACAGCGACAGGATCACTCACGCCAGGCGGGCCAACAGGTACAGACGAGACGAATTAGTCCTCTGGGTTGAAGAATAGAAGAGACCTGGCAGCTTTATCGGAAAAAGTGGTGCTGGCTCGAGTACACTGCTACCCACCAGCTGCATTGCGATACATGCTTTTGAGCCAAAAGCTTTAATTGAGAATCGTAATCGTTCTCTAGTCTAGGTTTGGGAGTCTTAACAGTATGTCAGCCTACATTCAACCATGAATACAAAAATAATACTAATTTCATATTGCACTGGACGTCCAGCAGGACAAACCGGCTCACCCTGTCTGCTACACACAGACAGGTGAACAGACGAAAATATAGTACTACTGATCTCGTTCAAACCTAGCTTCTAGTAATTATTTTTTGTACTCCACAACGGAAATAGCTAATAATAATTACACTGTCCTGATAAGTCCCATCTGTTACCATATAACCCCGATTTCCCTTGACCCTTGCATAGGTCTGGAATGTCAGTTAGTGTAGGTGCTCTCAACGTTTGGACTTTGAATCACATAGATCAACAGGCTGACGAAGCACACATGTCGGACTCATTGAACGTTGACGTCCGATGTATTTCAGAGACCAGAATCCCAAACGGTTGTCAACGTATCAAACTAAAGGCATCAGCTCTATTTGCTTCAGGCGTCTCCACGGTCGTTGCTATTTTTCGGGTTAGAGATGTATTCTCAGCATAACGGCATAGCTGCATTATCAGATTGGACCCCATCAGTAGTGGGGTCTATGCCGTCTGACTGACAGGCTTCGGTAGAAGCGGCTTTAGATACCAAATCTTTAACAAATCGTTCGTTGTGTCTATTTATGCCCAAACTGACCGATCAGGTTAAGCGGTTAGCATCTGCGAAGGCTATTTTTCCTTATATGAGCTGCAGGTTTGACAGTCAAAGCACAGCGACGCACTTAGCTGGCCACATGCGTATAATGAAAAGTGAACGGACGCAGAACGCTTGCAACTACAAATGTGAGACTATCCCCAAATCTGTCTGCCATTACGTCTTCGGGAGTGTGTGACGGGTAGCGAAGGAAGCTATCTGAAATGAAATTTAAACGAGGGTCCTTAAACGAACACACAGCTCTTACCTACCGTGGTGTTGCGATCACCAAAGCAGTAGCCTACTTAGCTGCGTAAAAAGAGGTTGCGGTAAAGATTACAGAAAAAGCTCTCAAAGAGAATTGTTCTACGGGACCGATCCCGTACAATTTATTTCGTCAATGAACAAACTACATTAGCTTTGGGGTTTCTTTCATCTGCTGGTGTTACAAACCTCGTACTCGGGAGAAGGCTGCGCACCAGGTCTATCAACAAGCCGCTTGACATTCTGGTAACTTTACCCGTTAAACCCAACCCAAAGCGTAGAAAAAAACACTGGCTGTGAAATGTGCCAATGCTAATTTAAAAAGCATTCCTCTCGATCGTTCTTTGCTACAAGGAAAGGCGCGATTGATGTACAAAAACCAAAGTATAGATCAAGGGTGATCGTACGTTACGAGTGAGGACCATGGTCGTAATTTCCAGTCCAGCAGTGTCTAGCCAGGAACCTGCGCCTATCGTATAAGGAGACGTCGTATTCCTGGATGTGTGACCAGTGACCGACATTTCACGTTCGAGCAAAAACGTTGAGGACAGTGAAGTCGCTCATATTCAGTATTCCATGTTACTCACCATAGAACTATTCCTTCTAAGAATTCAAAACATTGGAAGTGCGTTAAGGTCGTCTCCAACAGACCAAAAAGTTTCCCAGATGAGAAATTGGTTCTTAGGTGCATGCAGAGGAACTATAAGAGCTTAATGCATAAATTAGCAAAAGTCGGACAGTTGACTTATGAAGCTCAGTCCGATATCTTTGCCCTTATGAAGACAAGAGTGACATCCGACATTAGCGGTAGTGAACTGAGCGTCTCCGGAAGGAAGTTCTATGATCTTCCATAATCACAGCCTCTGATAAATATAATGTTTTGTGGCTTACACTTGCTATGAATGGCTAAAACACATGTCCGGTGGGTTTTGTATGTCGTTCACCCGCATGCAACACGTCCGATGATGACACTCTTTTAACAAACCTAGGAATATTTTGACAACTAAACCGCTTTCATTATCTGCGTATAATGGATGACTTCGACGCACCCCGGGCAAAACGGCCCTGACGGTCTCTTTCGAGCTGCGACGAATAGATTATCGGTTTCTTTGTCGCAGCACTCGCATGAACAAAATTTACAACCGAAATACACGCGTTGAGTGGGAAAGGAAGTAAACCTACAGGTATTTTTCTCGCGATTGCCCGACAACGAGACTTACTCTGACCCCCTAGTTATCGCCGAGTTATTCAGGGAGTATTATTCGGTGGTCCACAATACTGCATCACAAAGCTGACATCCAATTATACCTCTGCAAAACGTACCGCAACTATTTACTGCTGAACTGTATGACCTAGAAGTCCGAAACCACCTATACACAGTTAATTCATACAGCACGATGGATCCAAACAAAATCCCTCCCGAATCCCAAAGGAAGCGGACGTTAGTCCGGCAGAACCCTTTCACAAACTGTTCAAACAAACACTCCGAATTAGCAATCCCCCAAGCCGAGAGAAGAAAGTTATGATCCGGCTTATCGTCAAAGCAAGCGATCAACACTTTCCTGCCAGCTACCGGCTAATCTGCTTCACTGATATCCCATGCAAGATAATAGGGTGTCTAGTAGCATACGTAATCTTTAAACACTTCTAAGGGAAGGACCTTTATTCTTCGACCCAGCATAACTTCCTTCCTGGTCGATTATGAATGACAAATAGGCTTGCATCCACGGATAGTTTGATGGAGGCCAAAGACAATCGTCTTTTTCGATCTATTGACCGTTTTCCACATGACTCCACAAACACAAGCTGGAAGCTTGTGGTAGTCAAGGAGAGATTCTTTGCCCGATTGCCGCTTATCCTGACAGCCAAGCTTTTATCGTAAAAACCGCATCAGACCCTCCGTTTTTCTCTTAGTTTCTTGCGGGAGTTCCTTAAGGGTTAGCGTTTAGCCCTCACAAATTTAGCAAGATAAGTCTGAGAGATGAGAGGCTGTGGTGATTAAGGCGACTATAAAAAAAAATCGAACACGACTATGGTCGCGAATAACTTGCCCCAGAGAACTAGGAAGGGGACAAAATGACAAAGCAGTGAGGCAGTCTTGGTGCCCGCCTTCTCCGAATCACGTTTAGTCTTCGATAGACCAAACAACCGTTAGTTATAAGTGGCGTCGTTCCATTAAAGACCGTCGTTCTTATTGGAGCACATGCTTAAATTCGGACTATGCGCTGGCACATTGTTTCGTTCTTACTTTTACTGGGCAACGACCCCACGGGCGGCAACGACTGGCCATACCGTCGGTGAAGCATGAGTACCAAACCAACTTGGAAAGCTGCCTTAGAAGTTCTCATTCCGAAGATCCTAACAGCTGCTGGACCGAGATCTCACAGGTATTGTAGCATGCGGTACAGTGGTACATGAGCCAAACAACCATTGGATTTCAAAGAAATCCATGGAGTTGTTAGAAGCCAGACGGAACATTCCTCTTAGCAGTTCTTATAACAAGTATAGGAGAGATATCCGTAGAAAGCTGAAACGTAGCCTAAAGGTTGATCGTCAGGCTTGGTTAGTAAAAAGGGTAAAGAAATGGAGACCGCTTTTGCCTCAAAGAACACCGGTAAACTCTTTAGCCCTATCCGTGCTACTGGTTCCAAGCGGCCGTCTGTCAGCGAAGCTATCATCATCATCATAACAGCCATGAGCCTGACCAAAGGTACTGTGGCTCGGACCGCCGTTCACCTCGGCAGTGACGTGGAATATTTTAGAAGAAAACGTTACTAAGAAGATTGAAAATTGTTGAGAGAAGACTAAGAGGAAGAAGCGGAAATGGTATGGATACAGGTACGCCATTGACTGCGACACATCGCCATCTCCGACAGCGTCTCTAACCAGCGGTTTGAGTGATCACGAGGACCCCATTCAGGCGGGTGACACCTACCCACTTTGCTCAATGGAGCAGTCAAGGTCTTCATATTTTGTGACCACGTTATTGCTTGACCATCACGCAGTTTTACCCAACTGTTGGTGGCCTCAGCATATAATGCCCGGTACGGTAAACGATTAGATGACAAACGGAGTACGTGACCCAACCATCGCAAGCTGTGCAACACGATAAGCTGACCAACTGATCGCGCGTCCCAAGCATTCCGGAATAAGCGCCGGCGAACCGCCACATTGCTCACGCGATCAGTCCACTTAATATGGGCCAATTGGCGGAGACAACGATGGTCAAACACAACAAGCCTGTTAATATCTTTTTTGTGAACAGGCCACGTTTCCGAACCATAAAGCAAAATGGAACGTACACAGGCATTATATACCCTTCCTTTCAGCGACAACCGGACGTCTTTTCGACGCCACAGATGACGCAGTTTGGCAAAGACAACTCGTGCCTTTGCAATCCTCGCTGATATCTCATCAGCAATATTACAGGTTGATGAGATAGTGCTACCCAAGTTTGTGAAACTATCCACAGTCTCAAGCGGATTACCTGCAATGAAGAAAGTAGGAGTTGAAGTGCCCCAGTCTTGAAGCAACACTTTGCACTTTGAAAGTGCAAAGCGCATTCCATACAAACCAGCTCGGTCACTCAATCTGTCCAGCATGGTCCGCATGTCTTCGGAAGAGGGGCTAAGTAAGACAATGTCGTCCGCATACTCCATATCGGTCAATCTAGCGCCAGGAAGAAGCTCAACACCAAGCCCACTGGACTCCCGAAGCGCACCCTCCAGAATGTCGTCCATGACAAAATTGAAGAGGAAGGGGGAAATCGGACACCCCTGACGAACACCACTAGAAGTGGTGAGCGCCCGAGACAGTTGTCCATAAACTCTCACTCTGCTTGCAGAGTGAGCATACAGTGATCTCAGTAGATTCACGTATTTCTCTGGTACTCACTTGCGGAGAAGGCAGCTTCAGAGAACGTTACGAGCAACTGAATCGAAAGCAGCCTTCAGGTCCAAAAATACCACGACTGTTGGCTGTCTGTAAGAGTGCCGATGTTTCAAGGTCTGTCGCAAGGTAAAAATATGATCAACGCAACCTCGACCGGATCGGAATCCTGCCTGCTCTTCGCGTATCTGACTTTCTCTGGGCTTAGTGAGCCGACGTAAAATGAAACCAGTGAGTAACCTGGAGGCAATAGTGAAGCTATCAGTGAGACCGATGGCACACTCATCTATAATAAGTTCAGAAGATTAGACCGTTGGGCGGAACATTTTGAGGGTCAATTTAGCTGGCCTCCTGCTTCCATTGTGTTGACGTTACAAACTTGTGATGTGGCAATCTGGTCGGTAGATTTGGAACCACTCACTGAGATTGAAACTCGCAATTGCCTTTAGGCTCTCAATCGTAATAAGGCTGCTGGTCCAGATGATTTCGTGCCGGTACTTTTTAAAGAAGGTAGGGAGGTGTTAGCTGAGGCCTTGACTCAGCTGTTTGAACTTGTGTGGATGACGGAGACCATCCCTCCGTGCTAGAGTTACGCGATAATAGATCCTATATTCAAGAAAGGTATCAGGAGCTCTTGCGAAAACCATAGAGGAATTAGTTTGATCCCAGTCATTTCTAGGGTTCTGGCATCCATTATACTTCATTGACTCACTGCAGTTCAATCATCATCATTATCACAACAGCCATGAGCCTGACCAAAAGGTACTGTGGCTTGAGCCGCGTCATGTGTACCACCGGCCAACAATTGCTGTATTTCTCGACTATTAAGATGCGTTCGATTCGGTGGATCGATCTACACCTTTCGAGTCGCTTAAACGCAGGGGTGTACCGACCAAGTATGTGAACATACTGTCGGCACTTTACTCCCATACTTCGGCTCAGGCTAGGGTTTACGGTGAGCTGTCTGACAGTTTTAGCACCCCGATCGGCGTTCGTCAAGGCTGTCCCCTTTCACCATTTTTGTACAATTCCGTTATAGATGAAATAATGGAGGACTGTCTGTGACACTCACAATAAGCCGGCATTGACCTCCTACCTGATAAAAGACTGACTGATCTTGATAATGCTGAGGACAAGGTGTTGCTGTTTGACAAGTTTCAGGTGGCACAAACAACGCTAAACGCTATTTCGCGTTCTGCTGAGTACTTCGGAATGCACTTTGCAGCCTTTAAATGCAAAGTGACTTCACAAGATTGCTGTGATTACGCAGATTTGATGTTAGATAATGAGGTTATTGACCGATTTGTATACCTGGGAAGCTGCATCAGTGGCGGCAGCGGAGATGTAGGGAATGAAATAGAAGCGCGTATTTCCAACGCCAGGGCGGTGTTTACTAATCTGAGCCACCTATGGCGACAGAGAGGTATTCTTCTGAAGCTTCAGGGTCGCGTACACCAGACAACAGTGAGGGCTGTATTACTTTACGGCAGTAAAATCTGGCCGCTCAGGGTAGAAAACGTGAACTGTCTTCAGGAATTTGACCACCGATATCTGCGTTCAATCGCTCGTATCGGGTGGCATCAACCAGTGAGCAACGAGGAGGTTAAGAAGCGGGTGTTTGGCACTGATTGTCAAACGAGTTCTTTTGTTCAGTCACTACATTTGCACATACTAAGATGATTAGGTGATGTACTAAGAATGCCAGCTACTCGTTTGCCACACGGAGCACTGTTTGCCGAAGCTGCGGCGACCGACTGGCACAAGATGCGAAGTTGACAGATAATGACCTGGCGTAGACAAATGAACTCGTTCACGAAGGGGTTGATCACTGTAGACCGAGTTCGTCTTCCGGTCTGAGGCCCTCGCGACCCACAGAGTCGATGGCGGCTAACCGGGCTCAGTGGTGCGAATGTTGTCGTTGTTTGTCCGAGCTGTCTGTGAAGTGAGTGCATTTAATGACGCGGGACAGTGAACGCCGTGAGAAAGCTATCTAGTTGATGACGTCTTACTTTCACTTACAGTGTACTGACTTGGAGATAACCCCTGTCTGCCTGCTGTACGATGTGTAAAATCCTTCCCAAAATGTTAGCTTACATTGTACATAGGATCTTAAGGATCTTTGCCTGCCGTCTGCTTGATGCATGCGATCGCGTTTGGTTGTTTGCATGCTTGTCGGCCTATGCGCGCCAAATACACTTTTCTGGCTTGCTCGCGCGCTCGACGGTCGAATCCTTAGCCGCCCTAGATACTTCGCGTGTTGCTGTCGTTTAGAGCTGATTGAGACCAATTGTAATTATCGTATAGTGTACTTTCTGTCTCCCGCAATTATCGCGTCTGGTATTGTTGCGTATACCTCAGAAAGTTTTCATTTGGTGAACGTACGCACTAAAACAGCTCGGTTGTTTGTTTGCAAGATGTAGGCGCCTTGATGTTGTATGTCTGAATATAGACGTAGCTATTTTTAGTAGTTAGATCTCCTTCCCGTCCCTTCATTTGTTTCTTCTTCTCTCTTCCTATACAGGGTTTGCTTTTTCCCCTCATGGTTGTGTGGCAGTTAAGCATCAGTATGAACCACTGATGTATTGCTGTCTATGATGATGCATCACAGAGACTAGAATCCAGGACAATAGTCAACGTATGGAACTGACAGCACCTGCACTGTCTACTCGATACATTTCGGGCGACTCCACGGTTGCCGCTACCGGTCAGACTGGAGTAGATATCGTCTAGAGCACGATGGCTGCAGCCGCATCAGTAGATTGCATTCTTGTTAACAATCAACTGTGTGGCGTTTGCTAGACAGATTTTACTAAGACCAGCTCCAGAAGCAAAACCTTCAGAAATCATCTTATTGTGACTGTTTACACTCCAACTGACTGTAGTGACGTCGGTGTTAGGGACACTTTCATTCAGGACCTGGCCGCTCTCCTTCGGTTGATACACGACTTTGATACTGTCACTCTGGTCGGAGATATGGACGCCCAGGTCGACCGTCTTGGTGAAGCTGAGTCTCGTTTAGGTGGCAGGTTTGGGATAGCATCACATCACTGGGATAATGGCGGGCGGCTGCTGCAACTGTGCGCTGAGCATAAGCTACTTTTAGTCAACTCTAGCCTTAGACATAGCGCACGTCATCATTATACTCGCGTCGTTCTCCAAACCAGACCTATCCTCAGATAGACCACATGGCCGTTGGTTATAGGTGGCGGGGTTCCATTCAGGATCGTAGTTCTTACTGGAGCACATATCTGGATTCAGATCATGAGCTGGCAGGTCGCCGCCTTGTTCTTACTTTTGCTGACCGGGGATCCCACCGAAAACGGCTAGCCGCTAAAAAATTAGTTGTGCCCTCAGTAAAGCATGAGTCCCAAACTAACCTAGAAAGCGGGCTTGGCAAGTCTCACCCCAAAGAGCATAATAGCTGTTGGATCGAAATCTCACGGCCCATTCATAAGGCAGGTACTGTAGCATGCGGGGCGGTGGTTGGTTGGTTAAGCAAACAATGGATTTAAGAGAAATCCCTGGAGTTATTAGGTGCCAGACGGAACATCCCTCTCGGTAGTCCATATAACAAGATCAGGGGGGATACCCATAGTAAGCTGAAGAGTAGCCTGATCGCCGACTGTGAGGCTTAGCTAATGAAGAAAGCCAAGGAAATGGAAACCTCTTTCGCCCCAAGGAACACCGGCGGATTCCTCAAGCTTATCCGTGCCACTGGTCCAGGGTGAACATCTGTCAGTGAAGCTATCAGCGATGAGGATGGCTCACTTATCCATAACAAGGACAGAAAGTTAGAGGACTGGACAGAGCAATTTGAGGGTCAGTTAAGCTGGCCTTCTGCTTTTACAGTACTACCGTCACAAACTTGCAATTTTGTAACCTGGTCGGTAGAGTTACGACCACCTACTAAGACTGAGGTCCGCAATTACATTTGGGCTCTCAGACATAATAGGGTTGCTGGTCCAGACGATCGTTTGCCGGCACTGTTCAAAGATGGAGAGAAGTTTATAGAGGCTTTGACTCAGTTGTTCCAATTTGTATGAACGACAGAGGCTATTTGTCCGTGTTGGGTTCACTCGATAATAATTCCCATATACAAGAAAATCATAGGGAAATCAGCTTGGCCCAAGTCATTACTAGGTTTCTGGTGTCTAGTGTACTTTGTCCACTCACTGTAGCCAGCGAAGTGAACATTAGGGAAGTACAGGCAGAGGTTTCTCTTGAGCGAGGATGTATTGATCAAGTTTTCACTCTTCGCCAAAAATTCTGCGGCAGCGTCATATGAATAACCGGCCAACATCTTCTATCTCAACTATAAGGTGCGTTCGATTCAGTTGATCGGTCTACACTTTTAGAGTAACTTAAAAGCAGGTGTACCGAACAGTGTACCTCAAGGCTTCACCATTTTGTCTGCTTCTGTCAGACATCACCATCATCAAAACAACCATGAGCCTGACCATAAGGTGCTGTGGTCCGAACCGCCGGTCATCTCAACAGTGACGTGGAATATCCTGGGAGAAATGTTTCTGAAGAGGCGAGAATAACACTAATGATAACAGCAACAGTAATAATAAAAAAGACTGGGCGGAAGAACTAGGAATGGTAATGATACGGGTACGCCATTGACTGCGGCACACCGCTATCTCGGATGGCGTTTCTAACGAGAGACTCCAGTGACCACAAAGACTCTAGCGAGGCAGGCGATGCCTACCCACTTTGTTCAATGGAGCAATCAAGGTTTCCATATTTTGTGACCACGTCGTTGATTGACCACCATGCGGTTTCACCCAACTGTTGGTGGTCTCAGTATACAATGCCCGGTACGGCAAACGCTCAGCTGGCATGCAGTGTATGTGGCCCAATTATTGCAGCCCATGAAACGTGATTAGTTGACCAACTGATCGCGCATCGCGAGCGTACAAGAATAAGCGGCCAGTCCACTTACTGTAGGTTAATTGGCGGAGACAGCCATGGTCAAACAAAGCGAGTCTGTTTATATCTTTGCCTCAAACAGGCTTCGTTTCCGAACCATAGAACAAAAGAGAATGTACAAAAGCATTTTATACCATTCTTTTTAGCGACAACCGAACGTCCTTTCGACGCTACAGAAGACGCAGGTTTGCAAGGGCATCTAGTGCTTTGTTGCCCTCTCTAGTATCTTATCAGCAATATTACAGACTGATGATATAGTGCTACCCAGGTATGTGAAAGCACTCACAGTCTCAAGCGGATTGACTGCAATTAAGAAGGTGGGAGTTGAAATGCCCCAGTCTTGAAGAAGTACTTTGCACTTTGAAGGTGCGAAGCGCATCACACATACGACAGTGCGTCATGGCTTGCGCTGCACCATTTGTGGTTTCACTTACACACCAATTGTCCAGTGTATGCGAAATGAATAAGGTCAGGAGGCGTGTAAGTGGAAACCGTTGTATCCGGCCGGACAATGCTGGTTAGCCAGTATGCAAGCTAGTATAAAAGTGAAACCTTTACCCCTTAGAAAAATTAAACCCCAATGAAAAGACCTAGATTGGAAATTTAAAAAATGAAAACACAAAGCAAGAAGTAGATCGATATAGCAGTACATATTACTGCTATCTGGATAGGTGGGAGAAGAGAAGCAACAATGTAAAGTTCAGTCGAAAAACGAACATAACGTACATCATACAATATATCAACAAAGCTGACGGAAACAGTGGGTAGAAGGCCACAATGATCCACGTTTCAGAAATGGAAAGCAAATAATTTGCCAAACGATGACGGTCGCTGCTTGACACGGACGAAAAAAGATGAAATTGACATAATCTACTTCAGTCTAACGTACTCGTCAACACTTTGACGACGACGTGATATGAGAAGCTCGTGATTTATTAATCCGAGACGGCCAGCACATTCGCAGCTACACCCACCTCAATGACAGTCATGTCACCACGACCCGTGACGTCTACGATTACTCTGTGTATTACGCGCTTCAATTCACGGTCGTGTAACTGTTGCTCACTGAACCTTCGGACGCCCATCCGGATCGTGTGGCGGTTCAAGCTTAATTCCTCCCAAAATCTAAAATCGACAGTACAACGCGAAAGACTTACTTAGGTAGCATTCTGACATCAACTTTTGACCATCATTATTTCGCTCACCTGATTCAACCTGCACGTATTAGAGCTGACTCGGAATTCGTTTGTCGCGTTTGTTTGGGTGCATGCTAACCAACGAAGCCGACCGAGCATCAGCATGCCTTCAATCTTGTCCTTGGTCGCTTGCCGAAATGCCAGCGTTCGGAACTACGTCCAACCACTGAATACCAAAAATACGTCCTAGACATTGCAAATGGAAGCTTCTCAGGTAAAGCGCGTCCCGTTGATACAATGTCCAAGTTTCACTGTCGCGCAACAGCGCAGGAAACACCATTGGCCCCTATACAAAGTTTAGCGACCATCATACGACTGTGGTCCCTTCAGACACGTCTTCTAAGACGTTTGAAAGCAAGGCTGACCTTCGCCATCCAAGCTTGCAACTCGCGGTTTGCGGACAAATCTGACATCAGACTGCTACCCGAATGGCAGAAGTCCGGGTTTTTCACTCACACGATAGCTCTCTGTACCTCTGCCAAATTCAAGGAGAGCTAGTGAAGCATATTGCGCAGGCTGTTCACGGTTTTCCAATCAATGGTAACGGCCCGGTTTAGTAGGCTATTAAATTGTTTTCGCCAGACTTTCATGGTGTCCTCCGGTTGAGTGCACAGGAAGCCACAGTACACGTCAAGCAGTGTTTCAGCAGACTGGGTAGGTGGACTAAAAATCGACTTTAACAAATCGCAGGACGCCTTGCGTTGTCGGAGATTGGCGTAGTCTTGTATACCGGCTTGAAGAACGGCATCACGTCTGCTGAGTAGGTCCACTGAGCGGCTACCAAATTTGGTTACCAGCTTAACTGGTCATCGGGTAGGGTCTCGATTCGAAATTATTGTTTTATACACCCGAAATGTGAAAACTCAGCAGGGATTCAATTCGTACACACCCTCTCATATGTAGACCTTGTGGTGCCTATTCTAATCGTGGTGGCTTTAACCGCCACGGTCAACGATGCCATGAATCGGCGCTTTCAGTTCAGTTCGGATCACAGGATTTGAGGCTAGTAGCCGGTTGATGTTCAGTTTCTTGCACCAGTGAGCTCGGAGGATTCCACTGCGCTGCGACAAATGGAGAAGAAAAACTTCCCTTCAGCAGTGTTTTGGAATCTTCAGGGCGTTGGCTATAGCTACATGATCGTAGTCTGGGTGCAGTAAGTTTCACAAAGCGCACGCGATCGCTAATATTGCTACAGATTTAAAATGACTTTTATCGACTACGACGGTTTAATGAGTCCTTTATATCGGCCAGCTTTAGCGCTGTATCCCCCAACATCTTGTAACGATGCACTTTTTCAAAACCAACAGAGGAGTTTTCAATCATCCTCTATACATTCCGCGTTACTAAGCGGTCTCGTGAAACTTGTTTTAAAGACGATAGGCAGTAATTTATCTTAACCGTCCCGATCAATACAGGTGTAAACTTATGATGCTTTGTGCAACTTGCTGCGCTCACTGGCAATAAATAAGAGGTGAGAAGCACAACGAAGATGCGGGCACAGGAAAGAGACAGGGTTGCCATCAGGTTAAGTAGGTTTTAGTCACTTCATCATCATTCATCCGAAAACAATGCCAACCAACAAGCATTAAGCTCGTGCCTACAGTCGGTAACCGTGTTGGCCAACCGCTGTCCCCAGAGAGTTGACCTTCAGTTGGCCGGTTTCTATTGGTCAGTTAGGTTCAGTTCAGTTTCAGTTCAGTTCAGTTCAGTTCAGTTCAGTTTCCAGGACGGAACGGCTTCAGCCAGAAGTTGTCCGGTTTCTTGCACCAGTAAGCTTTTGAGGGCGTCCAGTGCTGCGACGATATTGAGAAGAGATGCTTCACTTCTATGAGTTAGTATGAGGGTTACCAGATA
>JTDE01006802.1:0-26848 GCA_014338405.1 Paragonimus skrjabini miyazakii | reverse complement strand
TCAACCTCATTCAATTAAGCTATGAATAACGCCTGCGTATGTAATATACGTTCACACCAGTAGCTGCTCCACCCGATTGACATAAACTATCAACAACGTCCCAGATTGCCCTGTGTTTCAAACAGTAATTGCTTCAACCGGATTCACTTGGGCTGTGAATTACGTCTGAGAATGCATACACACTAGTAACTGTTTCAACCTCATTCATTTAATATATGAATAACGTCTGAGAATGCAACATACGTTCACACCAATAGCTTCTCCACCAGATTGACTTAGACCATCAACAACGTCTCAAATACAGGATGCGGTCACACTGGTGGCCAATTCAACATGACTCACATAAGCTTTGAAGAACGCCTGTATACGCAGTATACGTTTAATCTAGTAGGTGCTTCAACCTCATTCACTTAAGCTGTGAATAACGTCCAAGCATGCAGTATACGATCATACTAGTAGATGCTCCACCCGATTGACTTAGACTATCAACAACGTCTGAGAATACAAGATGCGTTCACGCTTGTAGATGCTTCAGCTTAATTCACTTAAGCTATGGAGAACGTCTGTAAACACAATAAACGTTCACACTAGTAGCTACTCCACTCAACTGACTCAGACAATCGACAACGTCTGAGAATACAGGATGCGGTCAAACTAGTGGCTCCTTTAGCATGATTCACATAAGCTATGGATAACCGCTACATACGCAGTATACGTTCACACTAATAGATGCTCCACCCGGTTGACTTAGACTATGAACAACGTCTCAAATACAGGATGCGATCACATTAGTAGATGCTCCACCCGATTGACTTACGTTATCAACAACGCCTTGGCATCCAGTATGCGATCACACTAGTAGATACTCCACCCGATTGACTTAAGCTATCAACAACGTCTCAGACTACGGGATGCGTTCACGCTTGTAGACGCTTCCACTTGATTCACGTAAGCTATAAAAAACGTTTGTGTGTGAATTATAGGTTCACACTGATAGACGTTTCAACTTCATTCAATTAAGCTAGGAATAACGCCTGCGTAGGCAGTATACGTTCACACCAGTAGCTGCCCCACCCGATTGACTTAAATTATGATCAGCGTCTGAGTATGCAGTATATGTTCACACAAGTAGCCGCTTCTTTCGAACCACCCTTACCATGAACTATTTGGAGAACAAACACATGCGGGAAGTGATGAAAAATCTGTGTTTGGAGCGTTTGGGGTACATGGTTATCATCATCTTTGATTCCATTGATTGCCATATTGATTGGACGTTTTCTGCACCGCAATAGATACTTGGCGTTGCAAACATCTTAGTGTGACTGACTGACAGGCATGCCTCCCGGTGATCGGCAGACAGCTTGATTTCACCTGTTTCCGTATATTGTTCCGCATGAACACCACGCGACACCAATCTAGTTAGAAACAATGCAGTAGGGTGAATAGAATTTACTTCTGAAGATTCTAGATCATAGAGTAGGACATGGCACCCTTTTCTTACGCCGATCCATATACACCGAAGATGGAAACAACCATATGATAGCGTCATTTCCAACCATGTCTTAGAGCAACGTTTCATTGACCAGCATCTACCTGAAATCTTGCAAACAAAGGGAAATAGTATAAATATCGTATAGGAAATGAAGTTGGATATGTTGTCATACATGTTTCACTGTCAAATGTGTTGGTGTTCCTGTTGAAATGCGAAGCAAACACAGTATGGTCGTATATTACCATTTCGGTCATATCTGTGAAACGCCGTAAAATGAAGCACTCTCAGGTGTTAGGATGACGTACTTCACCTCGAAAATGGCAATGATTACATTTATAAGACCTGAAAAAGTGATCTAACGTCAATAACGGGTTGTTTTTGCGAAAATGGTGGAAAAAATTTCATCACGAAGCTAATACTTTTGGGACTTAATCGATGTATTCCAATTTTTCCATTAACGCCGCTTATTTAAAATTGATGTACTGTGAGTACTTTGCCTGAAATTCCGATTTTAAAATTTCATAAAATATTTAAAAATCGAGGATTCGCGCCAAAAGGACCGTTTTGGCTTTTGAACGACATTCAAGGCGAATCCCGTGAAGCGTACATTTGCCCAGTAACCTGAGACAATAGAAGTGAGCAAGACGCCCATAGGCATAGTCTTCTTGATTATTGTGGGACACGTTTGTAAATGATGACTGTTGCTGCTGCAGAACAATTTCCAATTACGACTGGTGCAGAATCAAGCTCCGCACTAGGTCCACCGTTTGCAAGCTTGTCACTGCCAAAAGTGAAACTTGGTTTCTTTGATCGCAGCCTCATGACGTATTGAGAGTTCGTGCGACAGTTTGGGAGCTACGTTGAATTTGGTGTCGGATGATCGTCAGAGGCTTCTTTACCTGATATACTACTGTAAAGGTCAAGCTAGGGAGTCGATAGATGAACGCGTCATGCAAGAACCCAGCGCTGGCTATCGCAAAGCTCGGCAGTTGTTAAAAGAACTTTACGGACAGCTATAGTTTGTTGTTAGATCTATGATAGTTGGGTTGCTGCTCGACGGCAAATGTGTGGGCAACAGCATTGAAGCTTTGTCACAATTGTCCATACGAATGCAGAACTGCTCTATTACACTGGGTCAAATGAACTATATGGCCGACCTTAACTCGGTGACAACACTAGAGCGCATTGTGAGAGCCCTACCCTTGCATCTGCAGCATAAGTGGGCAGAAACTGCAGACCACATTTTTGGTATGACGCGAGAACCGTCTTTTAACGAACTGACCGAGTTTATCTCGCGTTATGCGAGGATTGCGCGCAGCAGATATGGTCAGGTAGTTAATGAAAGTGAACAGAAGGACTCGGGGCCGATGCATTTGTCTGGGAACAGCCGTCAAGATACGAAAAGAGGCCCCTTTGAGTCTTCCAGCCTTTTCGTTGGACAAGATCGGGCAAAAGACTCGCGATTGTTGTGCCTTGTGCTTTCAGCGGCACGCCCTCGAAGCGTGTGATTCCTTCCTTTCCATGGAGGCTCCTGCGAGATGGGACAACTTGCGACGACTTGAATGCTGCTTTGTTTGTCTTAAGTTGTACCACCGAGCCTCAGACCGCAGGGTCAAGTCACCTTATGGCGTGGACGGCTGCGGTTGGCGTCACCATAGTCCACTGCACCTCACGCGCACAGAGCATGTGGTCAAAGAATATATTACGCATCAGAGTACCTGCAGTTTGGCTAATACCGCTGAACGGCATACAAGACTTGGATTAGTACCGGTGCAACTTGACTCGAACCATGGTTCAGTGTAAACATACGCATTCTTAGATCCCGGCTCAGACACCACTCTAGTGGAGGAGGATCTACTCGAGCGTATCGGTGTCTTCGGCCTCCGGTCCACTCTGTCAGTCACAAATGTGAATGAGTTAACCACCACCCGTTGCAAGAACGTCCGCCTGATGATTGTTCCTTTGGATTGGCAAGAGACTGTTGGCATAAACGATGCTTATTCAGTGACAGATCTACCCCTAAGACCTGAGGAATCGATAAAAGTGGAAGCTCAAAAATGGTAACATCTGGGGGATCTTCTGTTCGATGTGATTCATGGTGCAGAAATGACCATCCTTGTTGGCTGTGGCGTGCCTGAGGCTCACTGAGTCATGAACCAGAAACATGGAAAGCGCGGGGAACCCTACGCAGTTAAATCATTACTTGACTGGGTCCTCAGCGGCCCGCTCCAAAGAAAGCCGCCAGAGTTTGTCTCGATGAATTTCATTTGTCATGATGAAACTAGTCTGACAGATATGGTTACCAGGTTTAGCACGTTCGGTGCAAGTCGAATGGCCGTTGTACACAATTTGACAACACCCGATCAATGGTGACACGTGAGGTCGGAATACAATTCAGCAGAAAACGCCTCTCGTGGGATATACAACCACGCAGGTATAGAAGCCTGGTTGTCAGGTCCCGCATTTCTGAAACAGCCGGCTACGGTTTGGTCTAAAGCGTTTGCTACCGTCGGTGAACCCATCGGGGTAGATATGAAACGGCCGTCGGCGCAGACTAACGTGACCATAGTGGACGAGATCTCTGTGCCTTGGATGCTCGGTCTTTCGAGTTGGCCTAGGCTTCTAAATACCACAGCCTGGTTGCGCAGGTTCGAGTCACATTGGCTTTTTACAAGGCATCAAAAGAGTGATGGTACCTTTAATCGAGATTACCTGAAGTTGGGCGGAATTCAGTCGGCTGAGAAAGATATCATCCGTCTAGTTCAGAGGGATAGGTTTCCAAATAAATTATCTCTATTGATGAAGTTGCAGAAGTCTGGACAAACAACTCAGTTGTCGAAAGGAAGCCTGCTTCCCAAGTTAAACCCTACCCTGGTTGATGGGATAGTGCGGGTAGGTGGACGGCTGATGCTGCCTAATGCCGAGTGTCAGCTGAAATGCCCTGTAAGTCTTCCCAGGCGTCATCATGTGACAGACTTGATAGTCAATCGCTATCACATGCTTGAGGGACATTGCGATGTATCACAAGTTCTTTCGTTGATCAGGCGACAAATTTGGGTCATTCAGGGTGTATCCACTGTCAAACGTATCATAAGAGCTTGCTTCCATTGTCGGCGCCCGAACGTCACCATAGGCAAACAAATGATGGCTCCCTTGCCGCCCGTATGAATAGAACCGCGTTGGCACTCATTTGTTAACGTTGGTCTGGACTATTTTGGCCCAATCATTGTGAAGAAGGATAGGGGCAGGAAGAAGAGGTATGGTTGTGTTCAAACTTGCGTTCAATCAAGAGCCATCCACCTCGAGGTCGCATATTCCACGAGTACGGATTTATTCCTTATGGTTTTAATGCGTTTCATTGGGAGACGAGGTTGTCCTAACAACGTTTATTCCGTCAACGGATCTAACATCACGCCTGCGGATAAAGAGCTTGAGCGATGGACGAGTAACTTGGGTCATAAATCTATCAACAGTAAAGTAGTACAGAGGCACATCCAGTGGCATTATAATCCACCCTATGCCAGTCATCGGTGAGGTGTGTGGGAGCGACTTATACGATCGATACGACGCATACTCGGGTCGATTTGTGCCGAACAAGCCCCAGCGACGAGACCCTGTGTACTTTCCTTGTCAAAGTGGTGCCCGTTGCATCGGATGTTCGAGATGGGCTGGCATTGTCACCCAATGATATTTTGCTTTTGCGAGGTAATCATAGAACTTGTCCTGATCAGACGAAGTTGCGGCTGTTAAAACAAAGATGGAAGCAGGCCAATTATCTGGCCGGACTCTTTTGGAGTCGTTGGACGAAACAGTATCTTCCTATTCCGCAAGCACGGCAGAGGTGGGTACGTAAAGAACGCAACTTCCGGCCGAGAGACGTCGTATTGGTAATCTCAGGATCTTTCCAAGAAACGCATGGCTTCTAGGTGTGATAGCTATTTGTGTTGCCGACGGAGACGGTTTAGTGTGGATTGCCGTTGTGAAGACGAATTCCGTTAAAGTAAGGCAATATATCAGACGTCTGTACCTTCTGGAGGAAGAAGTGACGTGGACCATGATGAGTGCAATGGGCACCCAGTCCTCATTGAGAGTGCAAGGTGTGAGTCATGGAGAACGGCTTGTGCTTGAACGCACTGTTCAATGTAGGACTCTCAAGTGGCCCAAATAGTGGGAGTTATGGAGAACGGCTTTCACTGCTTCGTAGTTCCTCGGGGTTGGTGTTGCGTTGTAAGCCTGACATATCTTGCGTTTGACGTTTGTTGATCTAGTGTCTAGTCAAGTTGGGAACCAGAGCTTAGCGGAACCGCCTTTCCCCGGGCATATTTTGGTCGCGTTCGGATTCTGTGGGCCGGTGTATCGAATTTCGAGGCCATAGTCGTGTGAAAATCCGACCCAACTCAATTCCCCCAAAACGTTTATCTCTGTATATTCTACCGCCCCTGTTTCTGGCCGCTATTTGGCCTTGACCTAGACGTTCTCGTTTCATCGCGTCAATTGACAGTTGTGCGAATAGCCATTTGTCACTTTTTGTACTTTGCTTGAGTGGTACGTGCATCAGTTTTTGGAGTTCGGCTCGTCTCTGTTGTTTTTGAACTTGTTGACTGCTCGAAAGAACTCTTTTGGGTGTGAATGTCACATTATGTGCTTATAATTCATCTTCAGCCTATTTGACATCAATTTTTAATTATCTCCCGGAAACGATCCGTCGATCGAAACTGTTGATGTCGTCTACTTTTTTTCAGTAGTACCGTGGCATTGTGAACCAATCTTGTTTCGACCATTTGAGATCGTTGGTTTATCGCTACGCGTTGCTCAACGTCTTCCCGGAAGATCGTACAGCCACAGAGCATCACAGTTATCAGGGAAATGAAATCCACCGATAACCGCGGGTGTTCGGAGACAATGTTGAAGGAAAATCGCAGAATCCCTCATTCTCCCTCCGGTTGAGTCAGCTCGGTAAACTGAATACCTGAAGACACTCAGCTCATTGTCACTGATGTCACCTGTAATCCAGGTCTTCGTGATAGCAAAGATGTGGGGTTGTGTGTTATGAGTTAACTGTCTGATTTCCGGTAACTTATTGAACAAACTGGGACAGTCTGTTTACATGCACTTAAGAGCTAGTTAAGAGCTACTTGGAAAGAATGCAAAGAAGCGTTTGGGAAAGAAGACTTAGAAATGAGGATGGAGATGGTCTTGGACTCGGCGTTTACTGCCGAGTGGTTCTGATGGCCTTTCTTTGGGGCCGTGGGCGTGAGGTTACTGATTACGCGTACGTCAACCTTCCTACAGTAGGCTTGACCAGCACTTTCGGTGTCGCAATTTGCGACTCCTGCACACCTTCTACATCCCGCTTTTCCGAGGGGCGTTTGAGAGTTTTCACCCATGGGGAGTTTGACTCCTCCGTTTGCTAGACACAGAGTTTGAAGAGAGGCAGTGTGTGCAATTTTACGGAGTCCCTCATAGAAATGTTTTGTGGGGCGTGCCAATAGAATTTTATTTGAGTCATAGGTGGCATCCCCAACGGGCCCCCATCGTTTCGAATTCGTGGAAGAAATAATTTTCACATGGGACCTCTTGCTGGCTTTCGGCGTGGGTAACTCGGGGAACGGCACTTTTGCGGTGTCTTGAACAATTTTGCCCGTGCTTGGAGCATCGACCGTTGGGATGGCGACTACGGAAACAGATTTCTCGCTTTCCACCACTGGCACATAGGCCTGAGTGGATACTGTTGCAGCAGGAACCCCGACCTTAGTCTCCAGTTGTAGTTTCCGGTCTGCCATGATTCGTGACGTGGTTTTAGTCTGCTGCTCGCGTTTCGCCCTCACTTGCCGAGAGCGGTTGAAAAAAACGCCTTCAGGTGGACGTTGGCGGATTTAAAAGCCCCTGATTTTCCCACCACTGTCTCGTAACCGAGTATGGCTGACAAAGTTACCTAAAGACCGAGTTACTTTTTGGTTGTGTTGGCGCGTAGCCTTCTCGCGAGTACGAGATTTGTGGCGTCCGAGGAGAAAGAAGATGCTGAGACTGACTTGGCCAATTCGGTTGGTGGAGAAGTTGTGGGGAAGTGGCTTCATAACACAACTCTACATGCTCTGAGAGCTTTTTTTATATTCGCCGCCTCCTCCTCTATATGTGCATTTGACAGGGCGACTGCCTTCTTGGTGACCACAACACCATAGAGAGCAAGCGCTATGTATTTATTTAAGGACCGGAGGTGCAATTGCATTTTAGACAGAGTCCGTTGGTTCATTTCCATCCTATTCCCAATGGAGGAAATAGAAGAACCCACAGCGTTAAGGAAATAAGCTCTGCATTTACAGTCACAGGCTTTCTGCGTCGCTCTTATTTTCCTGACGCGTGCGTGATTACCCAGCGGCAAAGCGGTGTCTTGACTTTCGCCAAACCGGTAGCTCATGCAGATAAAATTTAAAGCAGAAGAAGAAAGTTGCTTATGCTGGTGTTCGTTGAGGCCAGTGTATTTGAAGTGATACCACTTCTGGCACTGGTGGCATTGCATACCGTTTTGCACGGACATTTTGCCTCCATAACGGCCGCAAATGCTCGCTACCTCAGTCAATTGGTTCCCAGCAGTGTCAGATCTGGCTCGCGTCATTGTCAATAGGCACAAGCAATATGCAATACGAAACGGATACAGAGACAGATACAACGTAACCCAAGAAATTCAATATGTAACGAATTAGTATGTCACTCGGTGACGAATAAATGTAACCGTATGCAATTTTTGATGCACAGTGCACCAATAGAGCCAAAAATGCGTAGACAATAACAGCGAAAAAGTTTGAGTTGAATGTCGGGTTACCTGCGACAAAAGAGAGATGACAAATTCTGGTTGCCTCGAATGGCAAGAGAAAATCATTTTCCGATTAGTTCAAAGTAGGAAGAAGGTTGCTCCAACATTTGTCTAGCCCCATTTTGAATATACCTACGCTGGAAGCCACCACGATCCTTGCAGGGGATGTTTTCCACGAGATGACTGCCCTGTTGATGAAAAAGTTAAATCAAACATCCTAACACGATCTTGTTTTGTTGATCGGGAACCTATGTTCTCCAGTCCAGTTTCTGATTTTCCACTGTCTTTAGCCGATTAATACACAAGTTCGACGTCAGGGATCAAGGATACTGGGGTCCATTCTGTTTGTCTCATTCGGTATGAAACAGGCGATCAATGAAAAAGGGCAAACCACAGATCCCTATCCGAAACCACAATCAAGTTCACGTTCAAGCTGTGCAGGACCTGCCGGTTGTTGACGACCGGAATAGTTGCTTCGGAATGACAGAGAAGGGCACTCAGGGATTTGTGGATTTCCAATGTTCCCTTTATCGCTTCCAAACCCGTCTTGATGACCTACGTGACCTACGTGGGTAAGCAAAATGAAGAAAATCTCGACGTGAACCCCAATGATTGTCCGGGTGTGCCAAATTCAGTGTATGCATTCTTCAGACTGTCAGTACGAGGGATTTCAGCCGAGACAAACGAGACAGACAAGACAGACGGGTAGTGATAAACTCATGTGAGATGGCATTAACAAGTCCTCCGATTATAAACTTGGCCCTTTCTAATATGAGATCATCGAGAGAGCACACCCCCGTATGTATGCAGCCGGAGACTTGTTTGGCGGGCATCCTCGCGTAGTAGCACAAGTCACAGTCTCTCATCTGAAGACTCCTTTATCAATAAGTGACTGTATTTACTCGTCACCGGGCAACAAAAATGTGAAAAAAACGGAACCAGTCATCGGCGACTCACGCTGGTATAACCGGATTTCCATAGGATTGACTATGTATCAGACGTAAATAAACCAATCATGCCCAATTTGACCCTGCACCCCTTCTTTTGGTACCAGGACGACACAATTTTGGGGTTTATTTTTTGGTCCCGGAAGTAGAGTTATTATTATTATTATTATTAGTACTGATATAGTGATCGTTGGTTCGACTTCTCCGCTACATTGCTAGATTGCCTGTGAATCAGGAATAAGGCAGAGTGTAGCTGATGAGCAGAAAACTGTTTCAACCCACAGCCTCTATGCGGAGTTTGGCATGAGATTAAAACGTACGTTGCTATAGATTTCATCCGTGGTATCACTGCTCCCGGTCTGCATGCAATGATGTTTGATGCTTTAACAGTTTGGCCTTCGATCGGAGGTTTCCAGCCTGTGCCGTGCAGTTATCACAGCGATGTAAAGCACCGTAGTTACTTGAGACCAGAAGGGAGTAAGGTATGTAAAAACATGAGAATTACACGGGTTGATAGATTCGCATTAGGTAACGTGCGCCGTGAAAAACACCCATTAAACAATGGGTTGTTACTTTCTGCCCAGCCTCCACTCAGTCACTGGAAAAGCTATTTTCCTCCACTTCATACACTATCACACTGCGTTGCTTGACCACATGCGTCTGTGTTACGCCACCTACTTCATCGTGTGTATATTCAAGTGGTCACCATCCCACAGCAGATGTTGATTGAAACACCGCCTGCAAGTAAGAAATGTTCTAACAACCACTCAGGATCTGTTTTGTGGATTACTATCACGACTCATGAAGATGCGAAGGAAGTGCTCTCTTGCCTCCACACTCCCCTACGCTACCACTACCTGCCGAGATCTTGTCCATTATGTTAGGGAAGATCATGGTATCAATGTGAACTATCCAGCGTGGAAGCCTGCTGCACGCATTCACCATCCGGCGACCGAAAAAGTTTGCCAGTAAGTCTAAACGAAACCTACTTTTCTTTAATCGAAGAAGATGACCCATAAGGATGGCATCCTTACCCATTTGTTCAAACAAGCCTGTGGCCTTTGTACCGCTCTTACATTTACGAGCTGTGAGGGTCTAAGTAAGAACACCCGCCTTTCTCCTCCTTCCCCCGGGACATAATCCAAACTGCTTCAATCGGCCATGATAGGGTTTACCCTAAGGTTCTATTATCCTTCCAGTTATACTCTCTCAATGCAACGAATATCCTTACGTAAGTGAGGTGCCCACGCATGCACTCAGTACTCTACTTTTGGCCGAACTATGGCTTTTGTAGCGATAAAAACACTTTTGGTTATCTGTTGAATAATGTACACTTAAGTCGAAACAGCGCACTGCGCGCTCTGTGTGCAGACGAGGCGCACTGAGCCGGGGGCTCGAAACCATTTCCGAACAACGATTCCAGATCTCGAGTCTATTCTACACACCCGGTGATGAGTAGACTGTAAATATAGGATATTTCTAGAGGTTCGGATCCACCAGTTATGTTTTGGCATTTGGCGGCATTTCGTGCTAAGTTCAGTCTTACGGTCAGCCTCGTTACCGCCTTGAAATTCTGCGCTAAGATAGCTTTGTTTGGTGACCTCACTATCGTAATGTCACCTACAAATACAGAGCATGGATTACTAAACCCATCAGCATATTACTTACAAACACTGGGAACAAAAGAAGGCCCGAATTGCATCTCTGCGGGACACCTTTGTGGGCTGTGTCTACCTCAGAGAGCCGATTTCCAAACCTTACTTTAGAAACCCTGTTATACAAGAAGTCATGTGTCCAACCACCGGTTTGGTTGGAGATATTTAGTGAATCCAACATGTGGATGATGTAACTGCAGTTTGCCGATTCGAGGGAACTCCTGAAATCCAAGAAGTGCGCCTCGACTCGCCCACTTTCATCCAACTTTCTCGTGACCTCATCTATGAAATACAACAGCTGAGTAAACAAGATTTTCCTTTCTGGAAACGGTGTTGTACAGGATTAAGAAGACAGTTTTCAACCAGATACACCGAAACCATGTCCATGATTAGCCCCCCAGGCATTTTTAATTATGCTCATCAGGCTTACTGGCCTTTAATCGTTTAGCCTGTTTCGCAAGCCTCCATTGTGTACAGCAGTTTACCTCTGACATCGGTCGACCGACATCTTTAGCTGCGTGCTGGCTGTGGTCATAGGTTCGCCTGACATTTAAGAACGTGCTAGCAGGGCCAACCACTTTTTCTTTGGGTTTGGGTTTGGCTGGCATCGAGTCAATGATTTTTCCGACAATAGTGTGTCAATCAAAGCTTAATGACTCTCTCTGCACTTTCAGCCTTTTGTTCTTCCTTATAAGTTATGTTCACCTTTGCCGTGAATGATGTTTCCATACTATTAAAACCCAAAGCTGCGGACAACTTCCTGTAACCCAGCCTTTCAGTTGCACTAAGTTAATGGAGCCGATAGCCCGGCCAGGTACTTTTCTTGCTTCCACGGTCTGGATGAAACACCATAGACTGTTGTCTTCGGTGGCAAGAACGACCAACTCCCGCACTCTGCGGCTATTTTTCGTCCAAATCAAGCTGATACCCACTTCTGACAGTTCATATATTCTACCAGCCTTGTTGAGAAGGTAACCCATTTAAAAGATTAGTGTGAACTCAATGAGCATTGGGCGTGCCCGGTTTTGATTTTTGTTGGGATTGCTTCACCTTCTGTCACCCACTATATGTATGCGTTTAATAACGTTGTCTGCAGATGCTCCCACCCTCTGAAAAATCTTCTTTGCTTTCCCGTGAAGTAAATTTTCTTTCTTCCCCACCTCTTTGATAACTGGCTGCTCGTTGTCAAAAACCAGAGTGTATGGGGATTTTCGTGATAAGTTTTCGCCGACAATGCTCCTTTTCACTGTATCATCCACAAGTCCGTCGATCTTCAATTTCGAAATCGCTATCCATTCTCGCTGCTTTGAAGTTGCCTCCCTTATATTACGTTCCGGTTGTTCGACAAGAAAATTCAGGGTACTTGCTTCTTTTACAGTGTCCCGGTGGCTTTCAGAATTTTGCTACAGTCGTAGAAAAACTTTCGCCAGTGAACAACAGTATTAGAAGACCCACTTCAACTGCCTATACTGTCAACACAACATTGCTGCAACATCAGTCAATTTTGCGCGCCGACTGTAATACCATTTTTTACAATTATCGCAATGGACAACCTACGTGATTCGCTTACGACACTTATAACCCTTGAAATGGGAGCCCGAATCATTCAGCCGCGTTACAATAATACGTGGAAGGGACGAGTATTCACTAACAGGGAAAGACTCACAGCCAAGAACTTTGCAACCACAAATTATTTAAAAATAAACTACTGAATGTACTAAATACAACTAGAAAAAAACTAACTAGCTAAAATTCCGAATATTAAAACGCCATTTGGTAACCTGAGGCAAAGTTACAATGCGCGCTGAATCCAGCCAGGAATGAGTGAAATGTGATGTCACGCTGTAAACATGGATCGATCCAGGAGAAGGTTTGAGCCTTTAGTTATAACTGCTTCCCTGAAATGACCAGGATATTACATCTGAGCTAACATTGATAAAGTTACAATCTGTTCCACGTCCACGCGATTTCCTGTGGGGCACCTTATCTGCAGAGTTCTCATGACACACTAATATAGGCCAGTTAATGCGCGCAAGAAATGCAGGCAGTTATGCCGAAAACATTTACCTCACTTAGTACAAAGGAGAACGAACTTTCCCATCTAAAACGCATTTCAGTGTTAAATATAATAGCTATCAGATACATCATAAATCTGCCAAAAAAGTTATTGGTAACAAAATTCCTATGCTCAAAAGTGGCGTTGGTGGATTCCGGCGTGAACCGTTTGAGAACTGCTGCCGAAGCAGTCGATCTCCTGGATCATTTGGCGGATTACATATGAGAAAGTGGGACGGGTGGGTAACCGAGCCCAAATGTGAAATTTCCGAGCTCTTGGTGTGGCTTCGTAGCTCAGCTAGTACAGCACTGGCCACGTTGAGGCATGGTGTTTCTGTCGCCGGTTCGAATCCAGCCAAAGTTTTGACTTTTCACAATTGGATTTCATCTAAACTAACATCATAGAAACCTGAAATACGGGATGGCAATCAGAAAAAAAAGGACGGAATCAATGACATAAAGTGAACAGTCAGTCGTCGAACAGCAGTCATTCTTTGATAAGAGGAATGTGAACCACTTTGCAAAGAACGCTGTCTTGGGTCAGGTTTCTAAACACCGTATGAAGGAAACAAACTTAGCAAAGATCAAAGATCCTTCTTTCCAACGCCTGGTGAGCTTGCCACGTCCTTGGGAAGTCTGTTTCACCGGTTTATCATTTTGTCAGAGTAAAATCCTTCCAAAACTCTGGTCAGCAGGCAAATTTCGTAATCTGACTACCTTTTTTCATTCATAAGTCTATTAAATCTTTCAATTGCACTAAGTGACAGATAGAAATTTCTGACGTTCCCTTTTACAACTTGCACGATTTTGATCAGGCCTTCTCTGAGCTCCCCACACCTCGGAGAGAACAGTTCAAGTCCTCTTATTCTATCCTGGTGAAATATTCCTACATTGGGAACAAAATCCCATATGCAATAAGAGTCAGTAAGAATATACATCAATTCAAACGAAACTTATAAACTTTTCTGACATTAAGGAATGTCAAGTTTATTTTCAACCTCTGCCTGCCTGAAGACGACATCTTTGAAAACGGACCTAATAACATCTAAACATCTGAGGGGAAAACTATATCACATGGTACAACGCCACATACACTTCGAGCTGATCAAAGCTATCAACTTCACAATTCGAGGAATTTCCCAATTTCGAAGCTTATTATAACTGCAGCAGGATAGATCTTATAAATAACTATGTCCAAAACTTACAGCTGAACAACAAAACTATAGCCAACACATGGTAACATAATACCTCCTCGTTAGTAGTAACCATACCATACTTGATGATTACCAGTTGTGTATAGTTATCAACCAGTATGCAATAGCTGTGCATGTGAAAACTGTTTGGAAAATATATATCGCTTAACCTGTTCACCTCATACGTTTACATATAAATTTGTGCTTCTTCCTATCCGAATATACCATCTGGAAATCTTCCCGTGTTGCTAAACATCGTTGCTATACTAAATCGAAACCGGAATTTGGCTGTGGTCATACACTAGGAAAAGCTATGGATCGATCTCTATTTGCGATATACGATAACAACTGTTTGCTGGACATATGCATCTTATTAACTAAAACAAAATTATAAATTTTATGTAGAAGGTTTGGTCAGAAAATATTATATTCCGTTATTCGTCATAATTCACATGATCATTTTACGTTCTCCCGTTTATCACGTAATTTTGCTTTTCATTCCTGATTCCACAATTGATTCTAACGTGAGACGACATTTCGTAACTTTCGGACGATCGAAATCCTGTACTGGTCAGACAATTCCCGAGGTCTGTGAAATTCCGTAGATTTTGAGGATATAATGAAGTCCAGTCCGGAAGATCGTCCATTTCTCCACAAAACTTTGGGCCCTCCTATCCTCCTTCATCTTGACAAAAGTTTCTGCCTATTTTTCCAGAACTGTCTACACCAAGTAATGGCGAAATTCTCCAACTGTTCATTTCCACCATCCTCAAAATTCCTTTTACTGGCAGGGCCTTGACCATATGGCTAATGTTAACCTTGTGAAGCGAGAGTTGATGTAACTGCTCAGCATTTTCTATCGAACATTGAAACTTGTGAGAACTATCCTTCTAGAAGCAAGTGAGCCAAACGCTTCTTCATAAACCGGACTTTTCCTTTCTTATCATGCCTGTTTTGTTACCTTATTTTCATAACTGATGTATTGTACAATTAACAATTATGCACTTCATGTTACAATGTGTATACTGATTACGCTCATCTGAGCGTGTTTCCCACAAATGCGTTGAGAAATATACCATTATTACATCTCCAAGCACGTTAAACCAGTTCGCTTGTGCTTTCTGATCCCTTACCAGCGACTCTATGTTCTTTCTAAAGTATTTTGCTCAGACCAGGATGCAGTATTTCATATGATTTTTCACCACCATACGACGACGAGGGATTCCCCCTACTCACCTATGTTCTCACACGCTGAGTTATGCATGAATACTGTCCTCCGCAACAGGCTTACCGCAGCTTTATACATGGTCGATGTAGTAGAACAGTCCTTAACGGACACACGTAAACCCGTTACCTGGATGGTCTTTCCCGTGGGTTTCCCAAATATTGTCTCCGGGTGTCTGCACTCCCCCAGTGATTAGATGCTGGCATATTGCCGCGTACAAGGGAGATTCCCCTGTTGCGAGTACTTTTTAATCCTATTTGGGTTCAACTGAAGTTGACTGTCTCCCACTAATGAGCCTACAAACAGGAAGCTGTCCGACAATATCCCGAATTTTTTACCAATAACGTAGATGAGAAAGAGCAGAAGACCTCACACGGTTCCTTTAAAGACACCGCCTGATAAATGCTGAACTACGGATGAGGCTTCGCGGACGCGCACAATTCAACCCTAGATGGACCGCACAACCGATACAGAAACCTTTAGCGTATATCCATGTTTTTTTCATTTTCGATAACAACAGGCGGTGTTTCACGAAAATGAAAGTAGCCCGCATCCATTCTCTTTCTTTAGTTAACTGCACCCGCAAGTTTGCCTAAACAACTGAACAGGGTTGACAAACAACGCTTCCGTCTTAAGAGCCCGTGTAATATCACATTCAACACTAGGTATTTTCAGATATCTCCTAAGAGCACGTTCCGTCAGTTTGCAATTTACGCTAATCAACATGGCCAGGCGGCAGTAACACATTTATCCATGGCTAATTTTTGGCGTACCCGAATTACTGTGACCGATTTACAGCCACTCGGGACCGTCCCTTTCTGTGGACCAACACTAACCGGATAGGCAATAAGCGATCTGATTGCATGGCTAACCACTTTAAGAATGGCTGCATGGATGCCATCAGGGCCATCTGCCTTGACAATTATTCGCAGACGTTACTGCTTGTTGTTTCCAATTACCTGAAAGGACAGTTCACTCACCCGTTCAAGTGGAGCTGTGTATAGCGTGCTTGATTTTAGCATTCTGATATTCCATCTATAAGTAATGCAAAAGTAGCACTCAAAAACTGCCACAACCTGTTCAACTCCGTCTGAAGTCCTGTTTCCTACCGCAAAGACTAGTTCAATCTCTTCAGGCACCACTATATTAGATCAACCATAGCCACAGAATCAAT
The DNA here is from genome assembly GCA_014338405.1 of Paragonimus skrjabini miyazakii. NCBI lineage: Eukaryota > Metazoa > Platyhelminthes > Trematoda > Plagiorchiida > Troglotrematidae > Paragonimus > Paragonimus skrjabini miyazakii. The sequence goes on along the minus strand of JTDE01006802.1, from coordinate 10,293 downwards.
TTAGCTTTATCTTAGTCGCTGTTTTCTACTTTTCTTCGAAATGACACACTATGAATAGTGGTAGGTCTCTAAGACTAAAACGTCGGTTGATCTACTTGAAATGCCAGAGATATTAATCAAGGCCGACGATGTGCGTGACCAACTGCCTAAGTTGGGCGGGAACACGGCGATCGAGATGGGTAACATTCACCCAGCGATGGCAAGACCGATGGCTGAGTTCTGGGAACATCCTCTTACTTCTCTAACTTCTACGTCGCTCGAAGATGATGAACTACATGAAATGCGGAAACATAGGACAGCGACTCTATTTCACAAAGGTGGTTATACGGCCCAGTTAGCCTCACGTCTGCAATGTTAGATGTGAGGGAAAAGATAATCAGGGACAAAGTAACGAATGGTGTTGGCCTTCTTAGGCGAAGTTACCAGAAGTTCAGATGACAGTGAGAAATTTGAATTCTGCTAACTGGGCTTCGGGAAAACGTTTGACCCGAGGAGCCGTACACTGTTGTAAATGAACCCAAGCACGTCACAGATGGATCAGAATGCCACAGTATGGACAGTGGAACATTTGCGTGATAAAAGTTTGCACGTGCAAATGGAGGGCGAAAAAATTAACTTCGCAGCCGCTGGCAGATTAGTACCTCAAGGGTCCGTCTTGAACCATTCACTCTTCTTGATCTAAGTCAGTGATATGATGAAAAGATTAAGTGACTGCGGTGCATGTTCGAGGACGATGCGAAGTTGGTAGCCTGTCCGACGGAAAGCTGTATTCGACAAAACCCCGAAGAAATATGTCAGTGGACCGCATAAATACAGCTAGCACTCAACACTGCCCCCTGCAAACGACTACCTGAATCTAGAATAGAAGTAGGGAGTAAGCACATGAGGAAACATTTGTGTGGTATCGGCGCATGCCGTCGTCCGAACACCACACATCTACCCATGCACGCGTGTGTGCCTCTCTCTGCTTCTCACTTTGGCCTCTAACGATCCAATGGTTTTACCCACACAGTCGACTGAGTGACTGTTTGTCTGATCTATGTCTCATTGTTAGTAAGGTGTCATTCTTGCGTGTTCGATAAGGCTACGCGCTATTGATGCCACTTGTTCTCATTCCGCGCCGGGCTGACTAGGTATCAGAGCACATAGCTCGACCTGTGTTCTAAAGTGTAACATTGCCAGTCATGGACGTACACCAGGTTAGCAAAATGGGTGACCGGTGGTCAGAGTAACTTCAAAAGTTGCGGTATCAACTCCGTGTATCGCGGCGGTTCAAACTGCCAGTCCAGCAACATATCAACTTGAGAAGTCCGTGTTGTCATAGGAACCTGGTTTTGTGTTGACTTTATGCAAGGAGCATGTAAGGCCATGCGGTCATCGTCGCCTGAGATGGTTCCAGTAGTAGTAAAACGAAGGAAATGACTCGGCCCATTTTCAGCGCTAGTTTTGAAGCGGTGGTAATGACACCTTAACCTTTAGGAACTTAGATAGTTCTACCATATCAACAGTAATGAGAATTAGGCCTAATGGAAACCACTACATCCGCCACGGATTAAATGTAAGTGAGAAGTGTTGTAAGCTCTGAGTTGTTTATTTCAGAAGCATCCAGACGGTTAAACCTGTGGTGGTTCGTTTTAATTAGCGCCTTTTACCAAAGAACTCGAGCCTGCAATAGAATCGGCACAATAAAGAAAGTATGTCCACTGTGTGCATATGCATTATCTAAATCAAAGTGTAAAAAATTCCAGCAGCCGGTTTATTGAACACAAGTCCCTGAATGTTTGCAGGTTGTTGCCATGGTGATATACACATTTATGTGATTCAAGACCTACCATGGGTCTGTAGAACACAGTTATTGCATGCATTTTTGGGTTTCTTTTAGCTGTTGAATAGCCAGAATTTCAGTATCGTGTCAGGAAATACCCACATCAATCTACAGGTTTTCAAAATAAGCCGGATTGGCAGACATAATCGCACTTTTCCCAAGTACACAGATCCCCCTGTGGCACCGTTGGATTAAGGATGTACCAACGCAATGATCAGATATCAACAACCCACTTTTACGGTCAGCCTTCAAATGTCTGCATAGTTAATCAGGTGGCATTGTCAGTGACCAAAACTTTGGCGCGCCATTCCAACCAAGGGTTTCTCTCAACGTAATGAAAAGAAATCCACGGTAGTGGACGACCTGAAACAAACCTCCTTCCACTGCGATAGTGGATCCTGACCAATCATTTTATGATATTTATCCAAGAATTGACTAAAACGGTCGGCATGCATTTGTGGGTAGGCCTCAAAAGTTATATGCTGGGGTATCTTTTGCTGATCACAATTGCGTTTCGTGTTAGCACTGGAAAAACTTTCAAAAATGCTACGCAGATCAATATTTGGTTTTGGCAGTCAACAGGTCAGATGGTCCAGTGATTTCATTTTTCCGTTCCCAACTGTCCAGAAAGTAGGTCATCCAACACAACGGTTTGTAATGTTACAGGAATAGCAATTCCACCGTCTGGACACAATAATTCATCGGCAGTGACAAAAGGGTAGTATGGACGTTTTTAAAATTTAAGGAATCTTCCCGGGATATCGTAGTTAGATCCCTATGTAATGAGGACAAAACTGCATGGTGGTGTGATTCGTTTAAAGCTTGTTTTCATCCATTTAGTTTGTATGGACACAACCCATCTCGAATTGCCAGATTGCACCCGCTGGTGCCGTAAGAATGGAAACAAGCCGTACCTAGAATACATACAGACTCCATCATCACAAGCGGTGCTCAGAGACGTGGTGGCCAAGCTGATAAGAACACTGTCTCGCAACGCGAACGGTATCCGTTTTGGCCCCCATTTCAGGCCAGAACTGATGAGTTCAACCGAATAAGTTACCTGTTGTACAGTGTCCATTCAAGGGTAAGCATCAAGAAGCATTACAAATTGTGTTACTTTCTTTACAACGAATCGAATCATTGCCAGCAGGTCAAGGCAAAAAGGCAGCATCGAAAGTGAGATTTATAGCACAGTGTTGAATATTACATTAGCACGCAGATAAAACAACATTTCATCGCTGTATTATTGTACCAGAAACTTTACAAAGCAATTATTGGGATTATGCGTGACCTTGGTGCATCAGAATTAATAATCGCAGTTAAATGAACACCAAACAAGTATTTGTGATTCCTGTTGATCGTTATATAAATTGCCAATGCTTTTTTGTTTGTGCGTAGCCATGCTCAGCGGAACCGAGGTGTTTGGAAATACAAACAACGAGTGACCCTCTTGTTCTAACGAAGCCCTAATACACGTTAGTGACGCAACGTTAATCTGCGCTGGTTGTAACTGCGAGGAAAGCATACATAATACTGTATCGAAAGAAAGAAAATTTAGTAGACGTAGGAGAATTCATTCATGTAGATCAGTCTAGGCAAAATTAATCTAAAAAATAACAAATAAAGTTTTGTTTTCATGGTGAAATCAGAAATAAATCAAAAATACTACCTAGGGTAACACTGCGAAACGAAAATTACGAAAACTTATTTGTGTTAGGTGCTTCAGATATAGTTGAAAAAAGATCGTAATCTTGACGAGGAGAGTTCTCATGAACCAGAAATCTCAGGCATAAGAACTTGGACGTGCCAGAATTGCATTTTGAAAAAGTAGTAGCCACGTTAAAAGAACCGACACTTCCAGATAGAGCGCACAATCGTGCATTATGAATACGCTTGTTTGATGCATGCACAATACTATCATCCTTGTAAATAGAAACTTCTTCTGAGTTGGTAGTAGCGGTACTTATAAAAGTTTGAAATATGGCAAGCGATACCTCCAGATCAAAGTGCGGAAATCTGTAGCGAAACAGTCCGGAGGGAGTATTGATAGTTATCATAAAACTAGGGGCTTCGACAAGCAGAATCCGTAGACAAACACATGTACAGTTATAAAAAATATTTTGAACCATTAGATGCATGCAGAATCTCCCCTTGTCAAACAGCTGTACAAAGTATTTCCGAAGAGCTTCCAACGCAAAGTAATAACGAGCGCTAGTCTGAAGTTTTCTACCGTCAAGTTTGAGCGGAGTCACAACGGAAGTAATCTAACTCAAGGATTGTAGAGGCGCCACTATCTTTATTTTCACAAGTTGATCAATTGTCTTTCTTACGGGTCCACGTAAACCAACACGGGTGATCCGTCGATTCATAAAAATGGGATCGACCTCGAGGTTGAACGAAATTAATTCAGCGCGCATTTCACCAGAAGGTTTGAAATACTGAGGAAATAAGTTGCTTATTTTTGACTGAAGTGCTGCAAAAACAATGAAGCAGAAATATTCGAAACTTTTTAAGCCAAAGATTAATAGGCTGCGATCAATAACCAAGATATGGCAATTGCTGGACTGGGAATCAGATGGTGTGAGCTAACGTGAATCAAAAATTGCTAGAGCATGTCCACTAGTACGCCCAACAAAAGCTTCAGAAGGTTGTGATCACCATCTTGAGGTACTATATGAAACCAAGATGGATAAATAATTCAGCAGGACTATTGCTTACAACGAACGAATGTTCATTAGAGTTGATTTTCTCAACCAAGTGGGATCGTTTGATGAGACCTGTAGAATTGGCAGAATTAGCAGCCAAAGCAGCAGAATGAAAGTTGGAACTCGATTTTTCCTCGGCCAAAGTGAATTGTGTAAAAGAGGGTTCGAACCGTGACATACTGATTAAACGTGGCCAATTTTACTAACCTTTTGATGTTAGGCGTTTCGAAATCGACAAGTTAGTCGAGATTATTTTCTACTTTACGACTTAAGGCCGCTCCTCCTTTGAGCAGAATTTCAGCCGGATGCGCGCTGATTACTGCAAATGGCATTTCGGATGTTGACATTTTTGAACTGGCATCTTTTTTGACCTACCGGCCTTCGCAAGTTATCTTCGTATGATGTCATCCGTTCACCCTTCCAGCGGATTTAACATCTTGACGCGTTTCGCGCGATGTTTTGGCTGACAGGAAAGCGAGGTTTAAAAGTGGTCAAAGATTTTGTTGTCCGTCACGTACATATATTCCAGCGACCAACCGGCCAGCAAATTGACTTTGTAGTATGCTCTCAAGGTTACACTGAGTTGCATGAGTCCGAAGTTCAAAAGTGGGGTATACGTTATCGTGAATTTCTTTTTTCATCAGGAGTGTGTGACATTTGGTTTGGTCATCTGCCTCAGAATATGTGGGCTGGAATGTGATATCAGTGCCGTCTCTGATTATCCGTAGGAAAGAGTGACATGTAAATCAAGGCATGGCAAGTTCCTCATCAAGCTGTTCGCATTTTTACCGATTGCGTTAAGGAAGTGAGCAACTTTTTCATTCACATTCAGCTCTTTCCCAGCGAGATACCATACTTGAAAGCGCTGTTAACATTCTTCGGTTTTTCTTCATTAACTGTGAACTTGTGACTTTTTATGGAGCATGACTCCATCATAAGAGGTTCAAGATGTACGCGACGTCAACTGTAATGGTTTGAATGATATAAAGGTAGAGTAAATTAACCTGAACACAGAGCTAGTTCTGGCGCAGTTGCAGTGACGCCCTGGATTTGAGCAATTTACTTACTTTTCTTTGGTTTGCAACTGCACATATTATTAGTGCCTTACTAGTACTCTGTGCACACGCTATTAAGAATACCTTCCCGGAGTTATCTCCGGTGGAGGTATTGTCACCTTTACGGTCAGTCAGAGTGGTGAATCAGCCGTCTGGAAAGAAATTACTAGTACACAGAGGAAACCGTAATGAACTGGGATCACTGGCATCCGAGACTGCTTGGTCGTCAGCCAAAACAGTGGTGTTGGCAAAATAAAGTAGGGGTGGTCAGCCATATACACCAGAAATGATAGATGACCAGGTACAATTTCTTTTGGTATTGTTATAAAGATCGATAGAGAGTAGGGAAGATCCCATCCGGTTTTTATTCTGAAGCTTCTGCTGCCGAGGTGGGATATGATCCACAGATGCCATAAGCTTTCAGTTTATTTACAAGGGGGCTGCGTGAGACTTTGTCGACTGATCCGATTATGCCAAGGAAGATAGCATCTGAACTGTGGCCACTGCATTTGGCAATTACCAGGCCGTCCGTGAAAGCTAACAGACTTGCGCGTGACAGATCGGGCGGAAAGCCATAGTGAATAGAAGAAGGAATGTAAGTTGAGAAGGATATTTGAAGGCAGCGCGTTCCGAAAACGTCCCATTACTCTAAATTAGATGTTGATACGGCTGACCAATCTGTAACCTGTAGGATTGTATCGATTGCTGGCCCTAAATATGGGTACGACAGCGGCCTTTTCTGTTCCTCCGTAAGTGTCAGTTAGACGCGTTTGATTAAACGACTTATAGATGGGCTCCCCTTAACTGAAAACCGCTTCTTTGGAGGTCCGAGGATGGATCGCTTCTGTTTCCAGCGCACGATGGGGATTTAAGTTTGGTGATTAATCCTAAACGTCCAGCAAATAAAAGCCGACCGTCAGCAGTGAATTTTGAAAGTTTGTCACAGAAGAACGAAATGCTGACTTTTATACAGCCACAGCATGGAACGCCGAACGAAACTCCCTGAGTATCTTTTAACCAGTTGAATGTCGTGAGACCTTGCTTTATCAAGCACTTACACAGAAAGAGCGAAGGAAGTGATTTTTCCTTTGCTTTGCACGCACAATTGAACAGAAAGCTCCAGGTGCAAGAATTGCCACCAGGATTTCTGTCTTTACGTGATTAATTTGTAGGTAGGTTACTCATTTTTGCCTGTTTGTTACAGTGTTACGATCCAGTAGCCCCTCCGATCTATCATATACCTTCTGCCCGGAGGAGGAAAGAAGGGCGTATATCAGTAAGGTCGCGTATGTTTTGGCAAAGCGGCGGACGACAAAATGACTCCTGTAACTTGTGGTTAATGAGCTTCGCAAATGAAAACCTTAACAGGATGGTTGCTTACTTACACTGCGTCGGACCCAAAGCAGAGTGCGCTTAAGTAGCATGCCAATGGGCTGTTGTCCACTTTTTTAGAATTGTTTTAGATTAAAGTGCATGTCAAAGCATTCTGGTATAAGGAATAAATGGGATCAACATTAGTGCTAAATGGCCACTACACCCCAGCGGTGGCACCGTGATTGCTGTATCTGCGAATTAGACTTCATTCGTGATAGTGAACTCAAACAAAGACGGCATCTGCCTTGGAGGATGTTTTGTGAGCTTTTTAACACGTTACGCCTAGCTTTTCTGACAGATCTTCATTGACGAGAATTTCGAAAATCCGAGGTAGAATCTTCCGGAAAATATAGACACCACCTTAAAGTTGAATGTAATAAAGTCACCGCCAGTAATTATATGCGAGAAACGCTGTGAAAACGAGAGAATGCCCTAGACGACAAAATGGCTACATATATGAATGTGTTACATGACAATGAATGGAGTGCAAAACTCACAGTGGGCTTACCACGGATAAGCACCTCTAACTTGAGCCACGGGGCATCGAGTTTATCTTTGGAAGCAAATCCCCTGATTATGTCTCAGGAAAATAACAGAACTCCCTATTTATCCAACAGTGTAGTTGGCTGGACACACAGGGTATCTGGGAACGTCCACCTCATTGTCACTGCTGTCTGTTAGCAGTCAGGTCTCCGTAATTTCAAGAGTGAAATTGATAGCACCATGGACCAACTGTATGATTTCTGCTAGTCCGTTTTAAAGGCGCAGCGGTTGATATGCATTTTTATAGGAGCCAATTATTCATCTGGCTGGGTACGCAAGAGTGAGGGGACTACGGAGAAGGGCGCAACGAAGGAGTTTTATTGAGAGGAATTAATGCGTGAATGGCAACGTAGCTACGCACGTCAGCTTGAAAGGTGCTCGCGCTTCGTCATTACCTGAGAGCATGTCAGCGTCCTCGTCGGGCGCTTTTTCCGCCTTAGTTGGTCCGAGATTGAGTGCTGTTGAAATGCATCCGCCTTTCTAAATCTTCGAGGGTGGTCGGCAATCTTTTACTCGGTAAAATGTGAGCGACGTTTTAAGTTGGATGGCTTAATAAGGAAAATTCCAGTCCACTACAGGAAAATGTCATTGTAAAGCATTACATGTGAAACTTTCGAGATATCGGCGATAACCTCGACAAACCCATAGGCGTTGAAGCCTACCGACAAGGTAATATTATACAGATAGTTGTTCAGTTGACACAGATGGGCTTGAGTTGAAATTTGCACAACTTGTGTGATTTGCTGCTTGTGACCCACACATCTGTGCCTGTGGTTGGCTGTCTGAAGGGACAGAGCTAACCTGTCCGTCGAGCAGGTTGGCCCTCGGGAGGGGCCTGTCTCTACTTAAGACTGGGGAATCAGTCCACAGCTGTGACTTACAGCTCGTGGTCAGCTTTGACCTGTGACCTCCCCCAAACAAGCAGACAGCGCTTCTGCTGATCTTGCAAAGAGCAAAGAAGCAAAACCTTCTTCAGTCTTACATGGATGGCCTTCATGTCTATCGTTCTGTTCAGTAAGACTACCGCGCTGAGTCTTCTATGCATAGCGTAGCAGAAAGTCTGAGCGAACTCCTCGTAAACTTAAATCGAAGTCTACTCACGGATACCAACTTCTTACGTCTTGCGAGAAAGCTGCGTTCACTTCTGCCGTAGCTCCTTTAGATGGAAAGCATGTGGTCAGAAACTACCCCAATAAAAGGACTCCCTATCTCTAAGTGACCTGTCCTTCGCAACGCAACTAATTCATTGTGAACGGCAAACTCGGAAATTCTTCAAGACAACTGAGACCGCATCTGATTCACCTTCTTATGTCCACACTCAAGGTCGTTCCATTGTTGCAATAAAAAGCACCATTTGATGTCAGCAGCGTCTCACAAGTCGATCCACTTCTAACTCCAGAACGTTTTCCTGGTTAGTACCTTACATTCAGAAAGCAAAAATAGGTGTCCACATTGGTTAAGTCCGTCAGTCGTCAGTGGTACCAGTTCTGAACCTACCAAAGTCACAAATCACTACTTCCGGCACATCTACGCACTATCGATCTTATCGCTCGAAGCCGTCCCAAATCGCGCATTTTCATACGCTTCATCCGCAACTGACGTCTTTGATGTATACACTCATTAAGCCACGCACCCTTAGAGGATGGTAACATGAGCCGGATGGAAATATTTCCTTTATTTTATTTAGAAGAACGAAGTATTTTTCAGTCTCGAAACCTGTTGTTCACCAGGTTGGTCGCACAAGTAACATTTCCTGTGAACTGAAAACCGACTGCTACAATTCAAATTTACACGAATAGCCGCTGTATTCTTCTTTACAGCTGAAAAACAAATGCTGATCTTGCCAGTACCCTCAAAGTGTTGGATGCATTTGTGGACATCAAACTCGTTAGCTGCCAACACGTTTAAACTCTTTCTTCAGTAATCTCTATGACTTAAGTCAACAAGGCGAATGTACCCCACAAATTATCAGTCAGTAGAGTGGAGTGAAATGGAAACAGCGTGCTTGGACTTTCCCATAACGTTCGTTAGAATGAACCGCGCCGAGTTGCCAGATGACCTTCCTCCTGGGACTCTTATCTGAATGATTCCGATCTTCTCTCGCATTTCATCAAGTACTGCCATCTTCCTCTGGTTGAGTTAACGTCCTCCAAATTCCATTAATGGCGAGGTGGCATTCCACAAGGCTCGATATTCGGAAATGTTCGTTTTATTACATGCACGAAGGACGAAAACCCTTAGAAATTTGCTTCCTTTTGTGACTGTTTGCTAATGTGCTACGTTCTAGCGTGCTAATTAATACCATTGGGAACTGACGCCTCAAAACATGACGTGACCATTCAATTCTTTACGATTCAAGCCGACAAAATTCTGGCGAACCTGAGTGACATGACTTGCTTCTTTTTTTATGCAATTGTTTAACTACGCCAATAATTTGTACAACTGATACGAACGATTCGACAATGTAGGTTATGTGTTATTGTGCTTAATTGTATTTGGTGATTTCTATAAGTTGGGCCGTTATTCTACATAGCTCAACTCCGATTAAAACGGATGGTGTCGCGCTTTCGTACTATTTACACACACATTTGGTGTTTTACAAAACCTGAATTGGACGAGCAGAAGAAGGCTAATTTTGTTGCACGCATACTCAATATAGAAGCTTACATACTTGTCAGAGCGTGATATTCCCAGAGTCACCAATTAATTGTTCTTATCCAACGCTAAAGAAAATATTCCCTCGACACTTCAACACTTCTGTAGTAGCTGAAAGAGCCAATTTCATTGTGTC
>JTDE01006801.1:8932-31699 GCA_014338405.1 Paragonimus skrjabini miyazakii | reverse complement strand
ATATATATATATATACCTTTTATACTTTATATATATACATTATATATATATAACGTATACTTTGTACGTTCTGTGTGCGAGCTGCTATTGCCTGATTGGCAGGACTCTGTGCATGTTCATCTTTTTCTTTGCTACACATTCGTACTTATTACCCTGCAACTTCGTGGACCGTTATCTGGACTGACGGCAGCCCGAACCGTTGTATCCACAGGTATGACCCAAACCTGAAGATGATTTTGATGAGTTCTTACTAGTTGAGACACTCCTGTAACTCGAGGGCTGTTTGTGCACTGGCGGTATGTTTGATGAGAACACATGTTGTCTAGCTATGGCTCTGACGGCGTTCACTAACTTACGCTCTGTGTGGCATCGATATGGCCTCAGTCTTTTCGTGAAAGACATTATCACTTGAACATCGATCCTGCCGTAGGGCTACAAAATCTGGTCTGTCAACGTGGAGAATGTTCACACAGTGTTCCTTTTCGACCATCGATGTCTCCGAAGCACTAGTAGCGTGTCGTAAGAACACCGTGTCAACAATAACAAAGTTCACTGACGTGTCGTCGAAACGGATAGACTCTGCAGACTCCTGAGCATAATGATCTCGTCTCGTGAGTTTCGTTCGCTTGGCCACAGCTGACGAATACCAACTCACTGTCTGCCGTAGCGTACCTTGTTTGCGAGTGGTGGGTTAGACTAGGGGCGGTAGCCTGGTGATCAGCGTGTTGTTAATCCACATGTAGAACGGTCTTTATGAGACTTTAGTGTTATTCAGTGGTGTATATCACTTTTGACGGCTCTTGTGAAGTAACGCCGTCTTGCTTATTGTGCCCCACTGATATTGATATGTTCTATGCAGTTGAGATAGTCTCCATCAAAAGAACCTGAGCTTGAGTTATAGTTTGTTTTTACTCCGTCAGTATGGGTGGATATATTCCATTTCGGACTGCCAGTTTGCATTGGCTATGGCCACAAGGGCTCGAAATAGTATTGACAATACTTCTTAATGCTCACCCTCAAACCGGCACTCTACGACCGGTTTTTTTTCTTGCTTGGACTCATCGGGTAGAAATAGGCTGAATGGGCAATCAAACCAGCGATACTTCGCGTTACCAACCAATGTTGTTATCCACCTGGCAGCCAATTCCGTGAACCCTGTGCTTCCCATAGATCGTTTGTTGTTGGGGGTGCAGTATTGTTTTTCTCAGAGTTCAAGAAAGAAGAGATGGCTATTGTTCATCGAGTTGATGAGCGTCAAGGTGTGGTGTTAATTTGTCAAAGTGTAAATTTTCAAAGTGAAACTCGAGTCTAGTGCTTCTTTTCGAAAGGGGTCGACTAGATAATCTATGGGAATGCGACGGCTGCGATCAATTGTGGGTGGTGTTCAACTTGAAATAACCCATAACAGTTATCATTAACGTTGCACTACAGCAAAACTTCCTACATGAATGATAAACTCTTGTACGAATTTTCATGTACTCAGATAATTCGGTTATTAATTAGATAATTAATGAAATTCTAAAGAATTCATTCCATGTGAATGACTATCTTCTCACCTAAATCCTTGTCTTTCATAACCATTGTGTCCACGTTGATCTCCACAACCCCCAATAAAACTCGATGCCAGTATTTCGCGATCTGTTTTGTGCCCAACAATTGTGTGATCGGTGGAAGCGGCATATCTGTTTGTGAATTATCGCCACCTGCTTGTTGATTGATAGTGTCTCGCCCCGTGATGTTTGTTGCAGCCTTCTCAGCAATCTCGCGAGAAATGTTTAATGCCAATAGATGAATGAATGAGAATTCTTTTCCCTCTGGATCGGACTGTAATTCGTCATTCATGGAGCTGAAAGTAACCTGAAAAAAGCATCACGATTCTTAAAAGTTTGCAAAATTAGCTAATTGTACAAAAACGTACCATCATCTCAATACGCATACATTGAAATCAATGGATTTATGAAGTTTGTATGAGTGAAACATCCTATCAAAAGCTGTTGGTAAACTTTAAGGTACCAAAAAATTTAACGCCTGTCCAGTGCTGGTTGTTTGATAAATTGCTTAGTTGAATGCTAACAGCCTTCGTGATCTAGTTTATAGTAGCACTATTCAATTATAGTTTTGGTTTGTCGAAGGTCCTTAATGATTGGTAAAGCCAACTTTCTTGCCACATGTTGTGTTTGTCTTAAAGAATGCATTATAAAATGGGTCATTTTGACGAGTGCTTATTGACGTTTCTTGGAAGTTAGCTCTTATCTTGTCTATTGAAGTGCCCCACAAATGTAAATGAGGTGAACGTTGTGTTTATGGAACCGGTCAGAAACGTTTTGTGACACTTCACTTTTCCATTCGTTCAACCTTAGTTCCTAATATGACGAAGTGGCATTGGTTCAAACGGAGCATACTGTTCACATAATTGTTGCCAGATGTTGACATGACACCGAAGATAAGATGCTCGATCCAGGATCCCTTCTAAATCATTTCAATGTCATTTTGGCTACTTATAAGTAGTGTCAAAATATCGCAAACATGGCAGAGATGAAATCGCAATGCATTCTTTTGAAAGCATGATCTCTGCCCCCAGTTTGCAAACACTATCAAGGTGATACATTTCGACTCGGCCCAGTGTTCATGCAGTCTCTGACTAATCAGCCTTGCGAGTGATCACACACTCGGACAGCTTTTCTGGTTCGGCGAGCAAGGTCCTCACCTTCATCCGTCAGGGGTTTGGATTGGTGCAATAAAGTCAGCCACGATATTTCACATCGCGAAGTACCAACAGTAATTGGTTGTCCCGTTGTTGACCGTTTAGCGGACCGGGAAAATCAGCGAAGGCCCGCAACAAACGTGTCTGTAGCTGTCATTTATGTATCTGTTACAATCATTTAACAGCCTAGATTTCATGTCACCATACAAACTTCGATTGTTAGGTATCTTATCCTCATTTTCCACACAATCCATGCATTATTGAAATAACTTCAACGGCTCATAATATAATGCGCCATAAAAAAAATCGTTAGGGATTCTTCAACTGTTGAACTCATGAAATTGTGTTGGTCTCAACGAACACACCATTTAGGTGTGTTGCTACCGAATGACTGGCCCCAAGACGGTTGCAATAGAATTTGTTCTGTCTGACCATCTGCACATTACGCAGATTTCGCTCATAAATAAAACGGTTGAAATATCCTTGTGTATGGTTAACACAGTTATTACTCGAATACCAGGTTGCTCAGCATTGATTTTCGAATGACATTTTCCCAATAAACTGTTGAAACCTGGCGTAACACTTGTAAAATAGTAACCGAGTTACGGAAACTCAGACAGTAACATAGGAACTAGTTTTTTAAGTAAATGATGGTGTTACTTTCATTGTTATTTAACGGCATTTAAGAATATTTGACTACAATTAAGTATTTTGAATCAGCTGGCCGTGTGATGACCTTGAGTGTTGCTAGCGGATATTAAACTTGCACGGAACACTTCCATGTGTCAACGAAGGTTGGTATGCATGTTCTGGTTCTTAAACGATATGAAATATTGCTAGACCCTCTTCCTTAGAAGTTATTTGGCCGGCGTGGGTCCTTCTGTCAGATTACATTTCTGACCCGAACTTCCCAGTTAGATCAAACAACAGTCCCTAGTTCGGTGCGCATGCTTTCAAGTTATTCGTATGCTTCTGGCTACTACACATGTTCATTTTTATTATCATTACGCACTATATCAACTTACTGTAATTTGTAATAGCAATTTTATAGCGAAGAACTTGATGTGATAACAGTTTTAGCATATTGTTCATATTAAACCAAAATAGTCCGATCTTACCTCAATCGTATCATACGCCTGTGGCTTGTAACTGGCTGCGAGGTCGCAGCTCATACCGAGTGTATTGACTGTTTGGCGTTTCGACTTGATGAACATCATTGATGGCAACTGACGTAGCGAGTTGCACACGTCACCCACGGTGACACCGTAAGGCATTCTTGGTTTAGAGAATTTTAGCGTAATGCGTGCACATCGATTATTCAGCTTTGCGGCATTCGGTCGACAGCCAGGCATTGCAGCTGGCGGGTATGTGTCTGGCAGCAGATGGTGCAGTTGAGCCTGAACGGATTGGCTAGCGTTTACACACACAGTCCTCATATAGCACGGAGGAACGAAACACTCATCGTCCAGTCCTGCGGCGGGGAGACTGTGGCAACGTTCACCTGGTTTGCAAGCGAAGCGATCTGATTGACCGACAGCTTGCAGACATGACCAGTAACCACAAAAGTCCTGATATGAGATGAACGGGTAATTGTACAACTCAGGCACTCGAAGTACTTTTAGTAAACTAGAAATAAGGCGGCAAACGTAGCATATTTTTCACGTTTTCTCATCAGACTAATTACAACACAAAACTTATCATAGTTAATGCGGCAAGCTGGAAAATTAAGTAATAAACTGATCTCAGATTACGTAGTGAAAAACAGTTGCGCAATTGCTGCTTTTAGCCTTGAGTTCAAAGGTATTTGGACGAAATTACGCCCAATACTATACGAACTTCGCCTAAGATCAGAGGTCACGTTATGGAGAAGATTATTTATGGCCCCTGTGACAGTGAACATCAGAGCTATCACCCCTATTAACCGATTTATGTGCCAGCTATGTGTAAGGTGAGAAACATCTTTCTTGTTCACTAAATGAATGGAGCTAGACAAGTGAGGTAGCACTACAAGTGAAGTTGTTTATGCCACCTGGTCTCACATAACGTTTATTTTCACGTTGGAAACGAGTACTTCCTTTAATAGGTGCTACCGAGATGTTTTGCTGCAGTAAATTTTGCAAGTGCTATGTCTACATATGTTTTAGTTTAGACTCCAATCAATCAGTGGGACAATCGCTGAGTTAGCCGTATTCTTTCATCGCTACTGAGTATTTACTCAAGCAGACTTTGTTATTATGCCACAAAAGGTTTGTACTTTCTGTGACAAGAAGGATTATGTTCCTTACAATGAGTTGCACATCAACTGGCTGATGCTCAATCATTTTCTGTTAAACTTTGATTCATTAAAAAGATCGTACTGATGCTTTCTAGATTAATTTTTAACTGTTTCCCCCACGTACATCCTCACAAATCACTTGTCCCATATTGCACTGACAACGTTGACAATTGTACGTCCACGTATCATTGTGGTCATAGATGCGCTCGAGGAAATTGCATGCTGGTGGTTTAGGTGGCTGATAGATGAACACTTCTTCGCAATGCTTTCCATATCGACCTTCCGGACAAATACATGAGTAATCTCCGACGCGATCAACACAGGTAGCTCCATAGGCACACGGATTTGTAGCGCATTCGTCGATATCTATATAAATGAGAAGAGGAGGCAGTAAAAACTAACTTACCGTTGCATATAAATCGACGTTTTGCACATAGACATTTTGAATTCTAACTGCTCTGTGGATTTGAAAATCAGTATAAAATCATGAACACTGTACTGTATACTTTGAAACAAACGAATTTAATTAATTTGCGAAACTTATATGATTATGAGTTAACGAGTGCGTGTTTTCAGTGGTTATACAATTGGTAGGTTCAACTTCGGAACTTATCCAAATCAGTACCACTGAATACACCGGAGCTCAGCTGGATGTGATACACCCGGCGTATTCAGGATAATGTAATATAAGCAAGCCAAACCCGTTGTAAGTACCGATTTATTAAAAAAAAAATTCTTATAATAGATCGTTAATGGGCTCACCGATTAATATGGTACTTAAAAGACTACTGATATCGTCATTTGTGGTTACACTTGTTTTGACAGTAATCGATTAATTATATAGGTTTTCTGTATATGACAGTCAATACGATGTATACATACTGTTTATAGTGAACACGATCCGCAGACAAAACAATCTCAATAGAAAGCATACAAAAAAATCAAGTAAATGGTGAATCAAACTGAATTTGCTAAAATATACGGGACTATAATTTGATTTCAGTGACGCGTTTACTCTTCCTATAATGTAGTCTATTGTACACAAAGTTACATAACACTAGAATTGCGTATGTAAGATATGATAAAAAGAACATTCATAACCAACAAGCTTAGCCAAAAACCTCGATCCGATGATTAATGCGTGCAAAAGTCGCAATCAAGCATGGAACGACAATTCAATAATGGACTGTAATAACATCATAAAATATTTTGCATAACAAGCAATCTAAGCGAATTAATTTTCGGATCACGTGGTAATACCGCTCGACAACACATTCGTGGAAGTATGATAACCGTGACCCAGCGAGTTGAAGTCAAGACAAGAGTGTAAGGTATGGATTTCAATGTGAACTATGGCTTACTTATACTGCAGTCAGCGCCAATGAATCCTTTAGGACATTCACATTCGAAGGAATTGATTAAATCTCTGCAAGTCCCGTTGTTGTAACTGAAAGACAGAGAAGGTATGTGTGTTACATTGACAGTGAACTGAACTAGTAAGCAAGGACGTGAATATCAGTTTATTGCACAGGTTCTCCGAATTTGATCAACAATTGAGCTTCAAATAATTTGCACATTTGAGTCCTGTCA
Source organism: Paragonimus skrjabini miyazakii (assembly GCA_014338405.1). Taxonomy (NCBI): domain Eukaryota; kingdom Metazoa; phylum Platyhelminthes; class Trematoda; order Plagiorchiida; family Troglotrematidae; genus Paragonimus; species Paragonimus skrjabini miyazakii. The sequence continues at coordinate 25,130 of JTDE01006801.1, read as the reverse complement.
ACTTTAAAAGTGTTGTAAACCAGCTTCCACACATTCTATCACAACTCTTGTAACTATATAAAGTAGTGAATGACCCATTTCAAATAGAACTAATCAGTCCGAATATGGACTTTGTGATAATTCCTTACCAGTGCATATTCCTTTCTATATGAGCTGTTGGAATCCGGTCCGCGTTCATGGGACAAGTTTGTTAGTCACTAGATTACTGGCTACACGCTGTATTGGTCGAATCCTAGTCACGTCTTCTGATCTTTATGAGAAGTGAGCTATTACACGGTCTGTTAACTTTAACCGAAAACCTCGCGATCGAGACACTTTACGAAGTTTGAATTCACAGGTTTCACTGAGCTTACGGAATAAGTTTTACTTCATATAATTGCTGAAATTCTCGTGAAACCTAGGAACATTCGCTTATCCAATCCAATTGTATTGGAGTTCATTGACGAACTTTTGAAATCTCTGTTGAGCCACGGACATCAATGTTAATTACTTAGTAGCAGTCTGTAACGTTTATGTACGCTCTTGCTGTTCCGTTTGTATTGCTCTACAGGGCTTCTTTGGAAGAATTGGCGACTTATTTCAAACTTTATGACTTTCGTCTCCATAGTTAACGGTGTACATCGATCATCTTCATTTTTATCACACTATCAAAATAAATGGACACTTGCGTAATAAGTTTACAAAGACATTTCTATTGCTTCCCATTTTCTGCATGTAGGTAAGCAATATTTAACCCGTTTTGTTGTCACCCTGCCTGGTCGACCTTTTACATACAAAAAGTAATCATTTCACCGAAATGTCTCCGTCTTAACTCAGTTCAGAGAGATAATTATATTGAAAAACTTTCATTAATCTGGTTAAACAGTCCTCGTGATTAAGCTGAATTCCCAACTGTTGAATAAAGCTGACTTGAATCAATTGAATTTCCAACGTTTTGAAAGTTATCTTACGATTGATTTCTTTTCATTAGCATATTTATGGTAGTCATAAGCTTGACTAGAATGTACTGCAGCTTAGACCACCGTTCATCGCAACAATGATATGAAGTAATCTGGAAAATTTATAATCAGAGTCTACGCAGAAAAACTGTAATTGTTACTGCGGTACTTTGCCCTCACGGATACCGTTTCTGACCAACGGTCTGAATGTTTACGAGGATCCCAGTCGGACAGACGACATTACCTACATTGTTCAAACGAATAGTTAAGACCTTCATATTTGGTGACCAAGTCGTTGTTTGACCAACACGCGGCTTTACCCAACTATTGGTGAGCCTAGTAACTGATGTCCGATGAGGAAAACCCAACCGACGCAGTATACCAACTGACTGCTGATCTGGAGCGTTTTAAAATACGCTGTCGTAAACAGTTGCACTGCCAGCGTGATCAACCCGGTTGGTATGGGCCAAGTGTTGAGGACGCCGATGGTCAAACACTGCACATTCGTTGATATCTTCTCCAGGGACCAACCACGCTTCTGAACCATAGAGTGGAACGGAATATACGCACGCAGTATATATCCTTCCTTTCACCTACAGTTAACAAAGACCTCACATCCTGTCATTGTAGCTGATATCTTATCAGAAATATTACAAGCTGATGGGTCGCTGATAGCCAAGTATGTGTAACTATCCATAGTCTCAAACCGATAACTTGGAGGGTGACCTAGACTTGAAACAGCATGCTGTATATTCCATACAATCCATCCAGGTCATTCACCATGTTCACTACGGCGTTCAAGTCTTCGGCAACTGAGCAAAGCAAAACTATCATCCATGACGGTCAACTTAGTGCCTGAAAAAAGTTAAACACAAAGTTGTTGATGATGAATGATAGTTCAAAATAACTTCCTTTGTATACGATGTTGTACAAGTGTAAATACCGAGCGCATATATACTACGTAGCTTTTCCTATGAGTTATGTCAATCCACAAAGCTGTCACAGTAAACCAAATATCGCTGAAATGTCTGTCATTCTCAGAACTGGGCTTGCACCTTATTTTCTACGTGACCGTAAGCACCTAACGGATCACACTGTTATATTCACATGCTACTATGCTAACAAGTATGTGTATGAGCGAGCACTTAACATGTACCCGAGTAATATTCTGTATTATTTTTAAAAATAAACTTTGCATACTAATTTTATACCTTATGTTTCACATTGTTACATAAGCAGCTTACAAACACATTCTTTATCTACGCAAGCTTTTTGCATGATTATTTTTTGCAGTAACTGTAACTTGTTCAGCATGCATCATATCTTGTTGTCTTTCTGGAATATCTCATTCGACTATGTTGATTTTTGTTTTAAATGCCTAGAATCAAAGTAAGTTGGACTTGAATGCAAAAGACTGCAGCTGCACGGCATACTATTGTGGGGGACTGTTAGGCAGGTGGTACGAGTGTTCCAACTCTCGGTGGAATACCTTAGCGCAGGGGGAGGTGTGTTCAAAAATCCACGGTGAGCGGATGGAGAACTGCGTTGGTGACCGGATGAGTCATCATTCGACCGGATCGGACCAACGGGTGAGACATGGCAGCCAAAAAAGAATGGATGACCAGATCGGAAACGTGATTATTCCAACACTCGCAGGAATATCTCCACATAGTCGTGGAATACGGTCAAAGCCCATAGTGGATAGACGGAGCACAACACGAGCGTCCGGACGAGCCATCGCTCAACGGAATCGGACCAATGGACGAAGAATGGTAGGCGGAAAACCCCCGGATAAAAGGCGTCGATCACACACATAAACCGGGCAGAAGTGCACGCGACGTGCGAGCAGAAGCCGGGGTGTGTGGACTGGAATTGTGATTCAAAATCACGAGCACACGTGTGGCATAGTAACTAGCGTGTTGGACAATAAAGATTGTGCTTTATTGGACGCCTTTTCGCCACACTGTGAAGCAGTTTTCTTCTTCCTTACAGACAACTGATTGTTAGATGTAAATAGGTCCTTCTTACAGGAACAAAAGAAATTGCTCTGGACCCAACAAATATAGTCAGTGTACTAATTTTCAAAGCGTGGCTTAAGGGTTGGATATTTTGTTGGGGTTACTTTGTTAACGTACAGAATGTTGGGACATTCTACGAGTTCAAACAGAATATATTAGCGTGTACTGAGAGCGCAGTTGTTTATCAAGTGTTTTTCTACAGAGCATATTTCTCCGAAACGCTTGTATTCCAGAATAATGCACGAGCAAAATCATCCACTTGATACTTTGGAATTGAACTGACCAGGTAATACACAAGCCATATCGAATAATGCATACTTCAGCCCTGAAGCATAAAACATTATACTGTGGAATCGGTTTCAAGAGTGCAAAATATAACATTAGCAACTGAAATTTACCTCGAAACTCAACTGACTTGGCGTCAATACACTTTCATTTAAAAAGCAATTCTTCGATTGACAATCACCATGGCAACAGTTTGACTGAGTCTATCTAACTAACCGTGAATGTTGTCTGTGTTTACCTGCAACTCCGAACAGATGTGTGCAACTGTACAACCGACCTGTGGCTAACAGTATGTATCATTTCAATCTGTATTCGTCACCAGCGGTGCTGATATGATTGGTAGCCGAATGAATAAGGGCTTCCGTTCTTGACACACGAGGTTTCCAGTTTGGTTCCCATTCAGACTATTTTTACCCTGCGACATAACATAAAGTACAGACCTTTTATACCAAATGAACACCACCGGAGAAACTGACTACTATTTCCACCCAGCATCGCATACACTGAAAAATCGAATCCAGGATGTGTGAGTAACTGTCAGATTGACAACCCAGCGACTTGCAAAGTAGACTACAGAATTGCACTTAATGGAGTTGCGGGCAAATATGTGATTTGGTTTCTTCAACTATTATTCCTCTTTTCATATGAGCTGAAGGTTAGTGATTATTTGTAGCTGGTCTGCAAACCAATACTAAGATGCAAGGGTGTTTTTGCAAGCACTTGATCTTTGCGACCATCAGTGGGTCGGTGGACCCAGCTGTATCTCATCGCCACCAAGTACACCAAAAAATCGAAACAGCGACTGGAGAGAAAGTATGTGAATAGTGATCTAGGTGTTCCTTTACTAGGCCACAAGGTAACGATCACCGGAGTTGCAGGAAGGTATGCTAATTCTTTTCCACAGCTATCCCACAAACTTGTAGCACTGGTTGACAGACCTACTGCTATTGAACCGTGTCATTTAAGTTTGAACGTGCTTCAGGGAATATGTTGTACTTTTTTGAAAGCATAAAAAGGAACAGAATTCAAAGAGAAAGTGAGAAAGCCACTGCATACAGCTCAGATAGGGAGTATTTATGTCACGACGAAGTAAGTTATTGATTCATTTTTACAAACAAACGTTTCAGCATTGACAAAATCAGAGTAGTTTAAACAAAGCTCATAAATTTGAGCACGAGCATTTGAAAATCTTTAAACGGACTTAGGCCTTGTCAAGAATATAGATCTAAGAAGCACTTCATAAAGGGAGTTGATTAAACTACGGAGACATTTCCATGCTGACCGAATTGTGAGAGTTTGAATAAGGGAAAGTGAATGAAGATCGGAGTATCTCCCTACCTAAACTTACGCTTTATTCGCCTACAGAAAAGCCTGAATTCTTTGACCGAAAGACTATCTTGATATAATTTTCCATTTGTTTTATGTTAGTTGCATTAAATTCGTGTAAACAACAAGCTCGCAGAGAGAGAGCCTGTACACTACTGTTATATAAATCATATAAATCAGTTTCTTGTCTTCATAAACATTCGCCATAAACGAGCACTTTAACATAAAAAGAACTTACAAATGGTTTGCAAGTGTTTTTGCGCACGGTTTTTATGTAATCATCTGGCGCATATTTTCTACGCATTAATACGCATTGATCAGTTTCAAACTGCAGACTACCAGTGCCGGTTACAATCAGAGTAGACATAAACTGACTGTCTCACCATGGCATGGAATTGCACTCGTTGATATTATTCTCACAATATCGACCATCAAATCCAGGACGACAAATGCAACTGAAATTATCTCCCACATCGACACATGTTGCATCGTTCTGACAAAGGGATTGATTGGCACACGCACGTGTTTCTGGTCTACCTGCATGAGAAAATGGAAGCGAATACTTGGTTAATTATTAAGCACTACTCTGTTCAACTTAAGCACTCATGTCACCTGGTACAAACCTGAAGTTGAGCTTGCTTCATACATTTTGTTAGTCAACGTCAAATAGTACCCTGCTATCTGTAACGCACAGCTAAATTTCACCGACACTTCCAGCTTTTTACACACGCTCCATAAACACCAATGTGTGTGTGTGTGTGTGGACGGAACATAATACAAATCATCTGACTTAAGTCGTTTGTAACATTATAAGCTATGACAACAAAACCTGAGACCACAGTGCATCCACAAACCATTAAATCTCTACACATTTAACAAGTAATGGACAAATTTGTTTCACGACCTACTAAAGAAAAGGATATGATTAACAGGATTTAGCAGTAGATAGTGAAAAAGTTGAAGCATATCAAATAGGAGTGCTTAATCTCAGAAACTAGTTTGGACCGAACCAATCTTACAGGTTCTGTAGTGCCTTTATGGGCCCCCGAAAATTCACAGTTCTAATCACTCGCCCAAACCGATACTAGAGATGTGTAATAAGCCTTATCGTGGTGTGGGAGTTTTAGAGTTCAGAAGCCAACGTCCATGTTAGCCCAGTCTACGTGGTACTTTTGAATTTGTGAAAGCCATAAAAGACCTAATTGTCGATAACAAGTTTATTTACTCGCTTGATATCGTGTCATTTCTAACAAACGTGTCATTGACAGGAACCAACGTCTACTTATGTGGGTATATTGATATGTCCAAGATTAGACTAACGATTTTGATCTTGTCTCTGAAGAAGTTGTTTCTTTGTTTTGTAGTTAGCATGCAATTTATATTTAACAGATCGTCTTATTGACAGATAAATAAATGGCGTGACTATGCGATCATCTCTTGCTAGCCGATCTTTCAATTAATGAGTAAAACTTGATGAAAAGCCCGATCGACAGCTTATATGTCGACCTTTATTGTACAAATTCTATGTTCACGATAACAGATGGTTGAGACGAAGCTGATAATATTATGTCCATGTTTAATATAACTCATCCTTCTACACAATCCATTTCTGCTATGGAAATGAACGGATTGCTTCAGTTCCCTCATCTCAATCTGATCAGACCACCATACGGCTCACTGATGCGATCTATCTTCTAGAATCCTACATGTTCAGAGTGGCATGATAAATTCGATAGCTTTATACCGCTGAAACAAAGACGAATCTTATTCTCTGACTCGCAAATCTGACAGAGAAAATTTACTCGCAGAAACAAGAGTTTATCCATAGCTCCAACATCGTGAAGTAAAATGGCTATCAAGAAAAAATTACCACTAAGAACAAGGTGGGAAGATTGCCATGTCTTTTGGTTGTTTTGGTGAGTAGAAAACATATCCGTCAACCTGCTACTCATACGCGATTTATTAGCGGATTTTCTCAATCGCAGACTACAACTCACTGCTACAAGTCTTCCTGTTCGCGTCAGTTCCTTTGTTTGTAATTGGACCAATCATTTTACCGTTTGTGACTATATATGTGCTGTCAACCAGTGATAACTTTCTGTTCCCTGTGACTACTCATGTAACTCTATAGATGTACGTTCATATACCAGTTGAGCTAGTCCGACTCCAGTTTTTACTCCATCAATCTCACATTTGAGTTCGATTCGTCAGCAGTCTAAATTTCCTTATCTTCAGTGTTACACTTGCATACAGACTTGATAACTGACTGTTATTTGTCTGCTGTTTCGTAACAGCGTGATCATGATGTGGTGTCAACAGCTTCCTTTGTCCTTCTTACGGGGCAAACTTTAAACTCACGCATATGACAGACGGAACCCATCCATCTTGCCTCGCATTCACAGTGAAATCCACCAGGTTGCAGCTGATCCACGTGACATATTCCATTGTTGAAACAAATTTTTGAAGCTGCACATGGGTCCTGTGCTTGCAGTTGACACCATCGACCGGACCAGCCAGGAGCACATCGGCATTGAAAGTCTCCCGGATGAACTGTGTGTTGACAGTAACCTCCATGTTGACATGGATTGGGCTGACACAAATCCAGGGCTGTATATTCGAAAAATGAAGGTACATACAATTAAATACTCATTTATGTTCGGTCAACTCATTTGCAAAGTAACAATCTGTTAAATGTCCACCGACATTCAAATGCCATAAGGAATAAGCCTGATTTTAGTTTGCTAGGAACAAGCTGGAATGAACACTTGTTTAGACTTGATCGTGCAACACTATGTGATAGGAATGACAATACTTCTAAAGGAAAGGAAAATAGTGCGTGTGTACGTGTTTATCTTCCTTTCAGACTGATAAAGCAGGCTAGACACTATTCACACGAGGGTGTGTTTGAGCGTTAGAATATGATCATTCAATCATGTCTATTAGGATGTTACTAACGTTATGGTTTACACTCTTATCTAACAAGCGCGAAGACTGAAGTAAAAATTCTTGTGTGGACGAGGATACGCTTCAATACGAACGAAACTCGAGTCTAGTGCTCCTTTCCCAAGTGGGCCAGCCAAAAAACTTATCCGAATACGCAGGTTGCGATTAATTGTGGGTGGTGTTTAATTCCAAATGTTTCTTTATCATCCAGTGGAGATGCACTGAATGAACCATTCTCAAGAAGACTTGCAAACGTTATCAGCAAAGGATCTTCCCGGTTGAATCGCTTGCTTGTTTTAACTCTACTCCAACATGTTGCTTAGAGTTAACGATAAAACTACCGTTTCTAACACTTAAGCTGCCACTTAATAACATGTCGATCATAGTGGGGTACTGATAGAAGACACCACTCTGTTAAAAAGTGTATCCGGTAAGTCGATTACACAGATACATTCAACTCAACTTTTCACTGCCATTTCTGTAAGCCTTAATTTTCTTGTTTGTATTTGTCCCTTGAATGAAGATCTCAGTTCTCGAATCCACTCTGTAAAACCTGTGACATTGATAGTGGTTGTTCAAATGATTTGAATGGGGTGTTTCCATTGACTGTACTCTTCAGTCACAGTCAACATTAACGAATGGAGTTTGGAAACGCCCACGGCATAGTCTTGTGAACATCAGATTTGTACGTTTACCCACGAGATAAATACAAAACCGTTTGCTCCACAAAATAGAACGGATTATCCCCATTAATCCCTAATCCATGTTACATAATCTTCTTTATCAGTGTTAATCGATGTACATTGCTTTAACCTCTGGTCCATTTGTATGGATTTTCTAACCATACCTCTTTATTTATGAACTCCTATTACCCTTTTAACCCACAGCAATTCTACTATATTACATCAGTCTCATGTCTTACCAATGAGGACACTTCAGTTGCACTTTGCCGCTTTCTCCTTGTTCACCTGACGGACTGTCTCTGAAATAACTAAATTAATTTTTCCTTGCCACTCTCCCACCATATAATGTAAATGGTAATTTCGCGGAATTAACCGATGAAATGCGAACGAAATATCACTGTGCAAGACAACTCACATGCTAACGTTGGGCTTATTTTAATATGGACAAGGTTTGAAGCTTTCCTCATTCTGGGAAAACACAGCCTTCTTCGTAGACAAACTCTGTATACGCAACGTCTCGTTCATACAGGCCACACTTGGCAAAGTGAAATGATGAATACTGAATGGAAACCCAGGGAAATAGCGTTTTGTAAAGCTTGTGACATGCACCAAAACATTGGTCTATAATCCTTCCGTTTTTAACTAGATAAAAATGTTTTCGACTAACTATGAATGAATCGGCGTAAGCTGCTTATGCTACGGTGTACGCAGACTCTCTTCCCGTTTGGCCACCGTGATAAGATAATCCGGGTAAATCTGCAGCCAACTATACAATGATTTTCTAGCAGATGTCTCAACTAATCTGAAGGTGCCAGCTCGAAAACCAGTATGCCTGTCACTTGTATCTTCTTACTGAATGTCGTGTTGATTCAGCAGTATGATCTGGATCCTCTACGAATGTAATGCAAGCTACCCGCTACAGACTCGCGTATGTGAAATGAACAACTGAAAGCTGAGGGAAGGAGTTTTAAGAAATACTTATTTGATAACAATAGCTGTTTTGTCATGGCACAGCCACAACAGATTTAAAACAGCAAACTCAACAGTCTTGCAAGCCTGTTACAAATGATCCCTGCCAAGGAATTATTAAAAAGTAGATAGAATCCGAAGTGCGCTGAATTCACGGGACTAATTAGCAAACGTCGTCTGCTCCTCTTGATCTCGAATGTGACGAAGGTCTGTGTGAGTTTAAAAACAGTCTGCATCCTAACCATGAGGAGTGTTTGAGTGAGCAAACCAGAGAGATGGAAAGACATTGTGTCATGGAATTTTAGACTGTCCGTTTCCATGATCCATGGTTAAACAAGCTGTAGACAGTCTCTGCTGTTGCAGAGAACATATGTTAGAAAGATGGTTCACGAATCAGGGGACTTGATAAGTATATCGGACGCTGTAGATGGCAGTGTGAATGAAGTGAGTCAGCTCACTTAGCCATAAAGCTTTTGGAGTTTGTGTTTGGTCACCACATTCCCGAAGGCACTCTATCGGAAACAGTAGTGGCTTTGGAACTTAGTTAGTTGGAATTAATGAAGCTTCAGATCTGGATCTTCCGTCTCCACCTGCTTCCACAGTTGCTGTTGATAAACTTTCGTCGGTACTGACCACAAAGTACTTCGAGGAACGTGACAATTCATGAGTGTATGTTGGTTAATTTTTAGATGTGTGATCGATAATCGGGCTAGAGAAACTGCACTACCTGCGCCGGCTGAATCCTCCACTGTATATACCGACTGACATCCAGTCGCAATCAGCACTGTTCAGTGCAGCTAACAACAGCCGAAAGAAATCGCAAGGCAACTTGACAATGGCGTAGCCAGGGGTTATAATGACTTTGGCCGATTCACTCAACGGGACTAGAAGGAGTTTACCAGATTGGGGGCTGTATAAACAACATCAGTGGTTGCTGTTAGGAATGAAACTGTATTCTCGAGATTGTTGTCTCTTCGTTGTGAATTTTTATTGTGTTTGCACATCGTTTTACTTTTCTAAGGTTCGTGTTTATTTATTTATTGGTCATTTCATGGATTGCTGACGTGTCAAAGGGCAGCCCAAGCAGTGACCATATGTTTAAACGATGCATTTCAGTCATGTTTGTGTTGGAATGGTTGTTGTGTACAACCACCGGGTTATGTAATAAATAACAATGGTGAAAGAGAATACGAATGCGAGCGGTTTATCATCTTACCTCTAAAGAAGAATGCAGTGAAAGTGCCTTTTAATTGATGAACAGTGTATACAGAAAGGGCTTACGTGTCTGGCACTGAGATCCGATGAAACCATCCCCACACAGGCACTCAAAATTGTCCAACGCATTCACGCAAGTGCCACCATTCAAGCATGGATTGCCTTCACAGTAGTTGATCGGTTCTTGACAATATTTGCCTTGAAAACCACGACTGCAAATGCACATGTAGCCTGCATACGTCTCTCCAGTACTAACACAAGTCCCATGCGGTCCACAAACACCCCAGGGATGTTGAACCTTGTTAGCATTTATGAGGCCGGTTGCTTGGGCTTGGTAGGTACCGTTCCAGTCGTCTTCCGAAGGTGTCAAAACTGCCATTCCAGCAGCGCGCATGCTGACAAGGCATGGATCCAGAAACACAGCGCAACCTTCGGGACCACAATAAGGGCGTTCATGCTCACAAAATTGACCAAAATAATTCTCGGAGCATTTGCAAAAGAAACCGTGCGGCAGCGTGTAGCAGTAGGCACCGTTTAGGCAGGGGTTTGGGTTGCAGCTGCTGGTTGTGATCTGTAGGTCAAAAAGATCGATATTTACACATCGATAGGCTAAAAAAATAAATCGTGTTGTACGTGCCATCTCTTTGAGATTGCAGTAACCGAATGTATCAATAAGTGTGTATCACTCTCGTTGTGGTGTCTTTAACGCGACGTTCGGATTGATCCCTTGTTACATCTTCTATTGTGTCAGGGTTTGGATAGACAGTTTATCGAGTAGATTTTCACAAAACAAAACTCACTTTATTCAGACAACTAAAAGAATGTCAAATTAAAAATTGCTACTCCTGAAATAGTAGGTCTTTTGCGAGTTGATCAAAATAATACCATGTACTTGTACAAAAATAGAAAAATTCAAATGCTAGACAAAAGACAGTTGAAGTTCGTACAATCATTCCCAGTTTCCATAAGTTCTCTCGCAATTTCTGTCGTCTGAATAATCACGTGATTTCCACGTACTTATGCGTTGGCTTGATGGCTCCCCAAGCATAACGTGCATTTTACGGTCTGATATCGCTGGGTATGTTTCTAAGATCATAATCTGTATGGTTACTTCCGTGAAGATCTTACCTTTATGTATGCCCGTGCAGTTCTTTGTTAAGGAGATTGGCATAAACACCCACGCTGTTGGTCCTCTGGTTTGGATTATGCTATTCGCGTTGATGACCATTCCAACGACAATGAGTATTCTGTCCATACGAGTAGCAGCGTTCCTGTAGCCTCGAAACCTTGGGTAACGTAGAAGACCTCCCATACAATCTGCGTAGTCTGCTTCATTTTTCCTGTTCAAACCTCAGTTATGATGAAACAGCCATCGTTAAATCACTATGTACTTATAAGGGGAATAGAGGTCATAGAGTGTTCAAAGTTTGCTCACAGCACTCCAAACTCAAATAGAAGAACTCCTTCTGGACGACCGACCAGCTGAAGCTATTAAGATTACGAGACAAGTTGGTAGCAGAAAGCAGTGGTTACGCGACTGACATGAACTAGATTATTTTATAAGTATGTATTTGAACAGAAAATTTCAGAGAAGTTGTAGTAACAGAACAGCGCGTCAACGGATTCGAGAAATGCAAGAATTATGAATACTGACTGAGCGAAGGTGTATATACTTGTTATTTATTTAGAACTGATTAACCGTTGTAATCTAAATTATCCCGTCAAAGATACCACGAACAAAGCAGCCACACATTGAAGGCACCAGATAATCCATTCTAACTGCTGCTTCACACTTGATAAATGCCGCATCTGACAGCTATTCTGAGATAGTAGATTGGCTTGCGTACAATGACTGACTTGAGGGTGACCTTAGTACTATATCTACGCATTGTCAACTGCTGTTCATATTCTTTCTCACGTAGAGCGATCACATTTTAGACTTTCCTTCTTCAAACAGACTATATTTCCGCACAAATTTAGTCATTATGCCCATGACTACTACTGAGAAATTGTTCCTCGGTCGAGGTTAGCATACTGAAACCTCGTTCGAACCGGTTCGGGTTATGCACTCACCTCACAGTTATGTCCGGTAAATCCGTCCGGACATTCGCATCGGTAACCACTGTTTATTTCATGGCAAATTCCACTGTTCTTACAAGGTTCGTTTGCACATTCTCGGTTGATCTCGCAATGACGTCCGTAGAATCCAACAGGACAGGTACAATAAAAATCATCCAACAAGTCCTGAAATAAATGTGTACCGATCCGTTTCATCTTGGCGTGTAAGCATAAGAGATTATTGTTATTACTGTTATTATTACTGAGCATCTGCTTCTTATGTTAACCCTATCTTTAATATATACATATATATCACAGTGTATACAGTATGGTGGAGTGTAGCTTCGCACGAAATAGCTGGCACTACCAGAACGGTTCCACTGTTTAGAGAGCTCAAAAAATCCCAGCTGTTTTGAATGAATTTTTGCTAAATAAACAATATCGTGGTTTTCTACTCTCGACCAGAGAACAAGGTCAACTAATATGATGGTTACAGACTTCTGTAAGCTTTTAAAAGAGGCAGACCAAATGACGTTGACACATGCCGGAGCTGGAAAAGCTTACGGGGTTAGAGATACCGACTATAAATACCAGTCTGTGAAATAATAGAACGTTTAACATATTGAACATAAAAAATGACAAAATATGCGCAACTTCATCAGTTTTTAACTTTTTCTTTGTACGATTTCAAATAAGAGAAGGATGCTCGTAGTAAAATTTTACATTCAAGCCGTGCTCCTGTCAAACTTTGAAGGATTTAACCTTCGAACTACGCATTCATAAGATAGCAGTGTTGACCAGTACACATTTGAACACACACTGTTCCAAGCCAAATCATCATAGCTAACCGGTCAATTTGCTGGTTTGGGAGTGGTCTGTTTCACGTTCAGTAACGCAACGGTCAACGTGGTCGTCTCATCAAGATATGGGTTGGTGGTGAAAGCCTACTCGTGTCCAGGATACGCACTGGTGACCAGATTAGACCAAGACAAAATTCAACTCCAGTACATCCTTCCAAAACAGGTCAGTTGATCATACTCTCAAAATACGAAAGCTGCGACTAAATTTGAATGGTTTTCAATCCGAAGTAACCAACTTTTCGAATACTTAGCAGTAATCAAACGTTGTTGACTGGTCACAATTTAACGATTAGAGCGCAAAGTCCTCAATTTAAGCCAGGACTGGAGCACACCTTTGTCAAGCCAGTGGTACACCATAAAATGTGCTCAAACTGATGCGATGTGTTAGATAAGTTGGCGCAAAGCCACCATTGAGCAAATGCAGTCAGTGGGCAATGTGAAATCATTCCAAAGCTTGTTCTTCCTGGAGCTATTGTCATTCGAGCAAATTAACACATAAGATATATCCGCACCACTCGTTGTTCACACTCAAGTGATTGTGGGTTGGTAGTTGTCAACTCTAGAACTGATAGTTTATTTCATTTTGCTTTGCACATTTCAATAATTTTTAGTAGCGTTGTTTTATCGTGCGGTTTTTATGGAGATTCGAAGTAAACTGATCGCTGTACGCACACCGTGCACCTTTAGAACACATACATTTATTTTTATATGACGAATATTTTAAGCTGCGTACCTAATATCAGCGAACAGTGATTGAATCACTGTAACTGTTGTCACTTTGAGGGTCCAATCAAAATAGTTTCTCGAACTACGAATGATTTTGTACACAATTTATGTGTTATGCTGACCATACAGTCAGTCTCACCGTTGCCTGCATCAATTTAGACAGCACCATTGAATGGCAAATATCAGTAGGCTGTATCTGGTGGATAGGCACTGAGTAATTAGTTCCGTGATTAAAGGAATACAACACATAATTGCACTGCTCTAGAATGAAGGAAAGCAGATGTGTAGATCTGATGCCAGCTCACTTTATGAATAAATAATCCGTCATAAAATTGGATGAAAAAGATTGGCTGGTTCTCCATAATAAGACAAAACCTCAGATTCAGCCAGAAACTTGAGGCCTAACCTCGTATTGGTAGGTTTTACTCCTCATGGTTTGGCGCATCAAGCTTACCACCGTTTGGTTCAGTTTTATGTTCCATGTATAATTGTTTTAATCTCCATACATTTCTACCTGTATAATGGCTGATCGACTAGAAGGGTCTCAATCAAATGTTCGCTTAAGTCACTTGGAGCGAAAAGTTGATGAAAGAATTGACCAGCGTTTTCCCCTAAAACTTGGAAAAGTCCTTTCAGTCACCTGATTGCAGATTAGAAGGAGCATTTCACATGACGGATTGGAAATATATCCAGAACAGTATAATTATCATGCTATAGAATATATAATAGCATTATATGACTTTAGTGATAATTCATCTTCCAAATCTATTCTCGTAAAAATAATAGTTGCCTCTCAGAAAGGGCTTAGTTCAAAGTGTCTTCGTGCTCAACAGCTGGAAGTACTATAAATTTCAACCTGTTCAGATAAAACGTACTTCTTTACATTGTGTAATAACAAATGCTTATTTAATTTCCATAATATCTGAAGTAAAAACAACCGTTACTTAAATTCAGTCGTTAGTACATCGATATATTGGTTGATAGTTCATCTTAGATTATCTCCAGATTAGTTATTGATCAATGTTTGATTTATGTTTCACACATGGCAGACTACATTTGAACGTATAATAAGTTTAGAATCGAATTCGTTAAGCATTGTGTTCTGTAATAATAAAGTACAGAATATTCCAAACATACTCACATGACACGTTCCTCCGTTCTGGCATTTGTCCACACAGTCGTCAATATCTTAACACAGATAACAGAAAACCAAAATGAATGAAAATTAGACGTCAATTAAATGGTTTTATTTTGCCATTAATTTTTTGGTTAACTATTATTTTTTCGTTATTTGGGAACAGAGATCCACCCAATACACATTAAACTGTCAGTTTTAAGATCAGATGTTTAGATCGTACAATTAGGTCATTATTTGTAGACTGTTTAAAACAACAGTAATGTTATTTATAACTTTTGCAACATTCTGTTCAGCTTTTAACTCAAAACGTTTGTTTTTACATACCTACTTTGGTAAAGGTGCTTTTTGTTACCCAGAAATGAAAAACTGGACGTAAAATAGTTGCAAGATATTCAGGTTACCCAGAAAACTCTGCGCCCTGATTTCTGACCTTTGACTTCAAATTTATTGGTCGATCGACATTAAATTTGTTTTTCAATATAGTTCAAATGAGGATGGCTAAGTAGTTGAATAATCCTGAAGGACTGCTGGGAATTTAATAATCGT
The DNA here is from genome assembly GCA_014338405.1 of Paragonimus skrjabini miyazakii. Taxonomy (NCBI): domain Eukaryota; kingdom Metazoa; phylum Platyhelminthes; class Trematoda; order Plagiorchiida; family Troglotrematidae; genus Paragonimus; species Paragonimus skrjabini miyazakii. The sequence goes on along the minus strand of JTDE01006801.1, from coordinate 9,425 downwards.
AATAATCATAACTGTGCTGTCAGTTCAACGGAATAGGAGGATATTGACTCATTAGGGTTTGAGAATGAATGGATTAAAGATTGTTGTGAGACTAGACAAAATTGTAACATTTACACACAAACCCTGACAACACCGAGCAGCTATTGAAAAATAATCCGAAAGACCATATGCTCTGTTTCACACCCAACCCTTCTTCTCTGTACTGGTGATATTCAGCTAGGGATAATCACCATTGTCCTTTACTTCTCTAGGTTACCGTGCAATAATATGCGGTTTCTGAGTTGAAACCAGTGATCACATTATTTCGTGATGCATAAGCTAAAGAATACACGCGGCTTTTGTGGTATATCCAATCGAATCTGTACTGACACCGTTATGTAGTTTCAAGAATGATGTGTGATTTTTCATTTATAGCTGTGTACCGGATTGCTAATATGTTCTCAAACCAGTCTGTTAGAGGCTCTCCCTTTTTGACTGGAAAAACGAACGCTTT
>JTDE01006800.1:2387-29938 GCA_014338405.1 Paragonimus skrjabini miyazakii | reverse complement strand
AATAATGCAAACAGAACAGAAAAGGTTCGCCTCCAGTGAAACACACCAAATAGGTTATACAGTGACCTCCGAATAAGTATAACAATATGTATGGCTGGGTATTTATAGCTAAGTTGCAAAATTGAGAGGAAATTATATACAGGGGGGTCAGATAGAAAATTTTGGGCATCAGAGGTGTCTGGGAAGAATTTCCCAAGAGATCGGGCAGACGCGCGATACACTGATCGATAGAATTCTTCCCGAATACTCGCGACTTGTGAATGACATTGGTATCGTCTAAGTCACCTACTGTCACGCTTCTTGTGAATATATTAACAGTACATTGTTCTTGGCTCAAATTCAATATGCCTGACTGCTATGAACCAGGAACCCTCTTGAAGATGAAAGTCGTTTTCCTTGCCTCTCACCCTAGTCCCCGGGTCGACCGACGTCAAAGGTATCGCGGATAAAAGTCGTTCTCTATGACTGCACCTTGTACCTCTAACGAGGCCAAAGTGCCTAGCAGCCGCTCCGAGAGGCAGCGTTCTATGGCCCACCCCACAGTGGCGATGGACAACCCGCGCGAGGTGCGCATTGATTGACACCGTTCCCTTTACTGAACTATCCATTCACGATACCTTCCAGAAGACAGACTACACACATCACGTCTTAACATCCTCGCTTTGGTGTTCACACAAACAATACGGATTACTGCGTTCGAACCGGAAAAACACTGCACAATCATGCTAATGGACCAATGGTTCCTCGGAGTTAAATTCACTGTCACCAGCACAACATCGCATATCTGAAAGTTGTGTTCGCGATTCAACCACTTTTATCGAGCTGGAAATGTGGAAAGATATTTTCTTGTTCAAAGTTTCCAAAATACCGATGCTAGGCATTTGCCCTGTTTTCATCGTGCAATGAACCTGTTGGTGAGATTTTCTTCAAATTTCAGTCTGACATTGTCTTTAAGAAGTAACAAGTCATTCGGCAACAAAGGGACAGAATCCGTATAATCAGACATAAACGGTACGATTGGGCGATTATTGAGGATTCGTTCTACCTCAACCAACAACGTCAACAGAGTCTCATCGTCATGCGTCTGTAGTACGCAAACTGCGTCCAGAGTTCGTCGAATAGACCTTATCAGCCGCTCCCAGACTCCGCCCCTGTGACTAGCATATAGTGAACTGAAGTGTCACGTGATACCTCTTTTTAGTAGCCTATCATTCACATCATTCTGGGCTAGCGGCCCACTCCAACTCTGAAGCTGCTTGTTAGAATTTAAGAAGTTTGAGCCCTTATCCGAATAAATATAATTTGGTATTCCTCTTCTTCCGACAAAGTGAATCAGTAACATAAAGGAAGAGTCAATACTCACAGTCTGTACAACCTCTAGATGGACTGCTTCAGACCCCAAGCATGTAAGTATGCAACCAGATACGTTTTCAGCTGTCTGACCTCTTTTCACTTCGATCGGGCCAAAATAGTCTAAACCAACGTATAAGTGACGCTAACCAGGTTTTGGTCTTACCGAAGGAAGTTGGGTCATCAACTGCTTGCCAGCAACCACAAAAGACACAGACCTATGACACTTTTAACCGCCGCTGCACCATGTAGAATCCAGAACCGTTAACGAATGAATGCTAGCCTGCCCTTCCTTCAAATGGAAGTGACGGATAACAATATTTGTAACGTGGTGTGTTCTAGGCAATATGACAGGAACTTTCAAGTTGAGTTCCAGAGCAGAAGTAGACAACCTCCTACCCATTCAGAGGAGACCGCCAACTACAATGGGACGCAATTTATACAGGCGGACCTTCATTCAATGTCTCCCTCTCCCCACGAACACATGAGTTAGACAAAATTCGCATTTCACGAGGAAAGGCTTCTAGTTGTACCAGCCGCATAACATCTACTTCGGCTGCTTGTAACTCAATAGGTTTCAAACGGCTTACCTTCACTGTGTCCTTCTGATGGTTGGTATTCAATAAAATCCAATGAGATTCAAACCGACTCAACCAAGTGATAGCTTTCAACAGTTTGTGCTAATCGGACTACTTGTAGCAAATTGGAAGTAATCCATTGGATATACTCACAACCTTCACTCGTAATGCAGCCTCTTCTTAACTCAACACCTTTTACAGGTTTGGTGGGTCGAAAAACACTGGTCCATAAAGCCGGCGGTTGCTTGAAGGACTCTGGACCAAGCAACAATTTGCTATCGGGCGGCGAGTCCAAGGGATCTTACAAGCTAGAGATAGCAGAGAGGATACTTCTCCTTGTGGCAGGTTTCTCGAGTGGTTTGAAATTCACAATAAATTGGTCCGCTCCAGCATCCCACTTGATACCCAATGTATGTGCGGATGATAACCTGTCGCTGCTTATTTCTCTCACACTCACGGCGCGCTCATAATCAGCAACACTATCAAGAAGGTCATGGCCATTCGACAGCCATCTGATCAAGTGAAATCCTCCTCAAGACAGCAATGGCGTTAAACTGTGGACAGAGCTGATTGCCGAGGATGCATCTGGCAAGGAGAATAAACGGTCGTCTGCGTAAAATTCCGTATGAACGGCCTAGCACATGTTCTCCTCAGACACTTGTCTAACTGTTTCCGCTGCTTTTCTCAAGGCAAAATTTGCACAACAGAGAGATGAGGTAGCCGCAAACGGATGTACTGCTATCCGATATTCCATGGGTGCACTTGTGAGATCACCTTGAGGCCACCAAAGTACATTCAGGACGTCACTGTCCGTTTCAGGTACACGAACTTGTAAAAGTATATCCTCTATATTGTCTACAACCACAACCGGATAAATTCCAAACCTCCGCAACAAGTATAAAAGTTGAGAGGTGAGATCCGGTCTCTGTAATAACTGATAGTTCAGAGAGGTGGCACGATATCTTGCTGCACAGTCAAATATCACACGAAGTTTATCAGGTTTCTCAGGATTAGGTTACACTTGGATTACGAGCATCATGACTACCGTTTGCAAATTTGTTCGAATCTGCCTCGCGCCACCCTTGCGCAGTGCGAAACGAACTCGGCGAGCTCGTCAAACGTCGCCTCACACCCTCGCGAGCTGATCTGGTCTGGTTTTTAGCTCATTTGAATTGTAGGATGAGGGTAGCTTCTTCCCAATATGTTTTAATGAACTCGAAGAACTGAAGTCAGCAACACTGAAATTTTGTCAATGCAAACAAACAACTGTATCGGTCCACCAACAATGTTTGGAACATGTGGTACTTCCCTCAAGATCCCATCGATCCGAAGTCTTGCGACATGGTGCAGCTGTCAATAAAGGTCCGGTAGTTCCTCTCTGGTCTTCACATATGCCATTGACGGTGGCAACATTATACAGTCCTCAATCGCCTCGTGGGCTCTTCTCTGAGCATTTCAATGCTTAACGATGAAGCTGATGAATCCCAGGGTGAACTGTTGAGAAATCCTGTTTGGACAGTCAGTCCGCCGGAACATTTGGTAGATTCTATATGACACATTGGATTGGTCGGGTAACTGATTCCAAGTGTAAGATTTATCACCTTCCGTCCTAGCTCCGTAGATCAACCAGTGGGGAGATTGCCGCATTTGGGTATGCCGTTTCTGTCGCTGGTTCAAATCCAGTCAAAACCGGAATTTTTCGCAATTGGGTCTCGTCTAGATTATGAAACCTGCCACATTACTTATTAGTAATATTAACGAAACACCTATAACCAGTCGCATGCTATTTATAACTTATATGTACTATGCGTACTGCGATCACCTTAGAAATCGCTGTAATAGTCTCAAACAGTTTGAAATGCTCTAAACTCAGGAGATTTAGCACGTACTAGCTTCGACGCATAATTCAATTTCATGAGCCTAACAGGATAAAACAGGCGACGAAAGTCTGCAGCACGAATCCACCAACCTCATTAAAGCTGAAAGTGGTATATCTCGGTCGGGTGCTGCACGAATAGCAAGGTTCTACTTCAGAAGCACTGATACAGAGACATCAATCCGCAGCAACTCAAGTTTATTTGGCGAACCTTACAGTAGAAGTTTCATTACGACCTCTTCATAGGAACTCTGCAGTTAGGCTTGAATACGGATACTATGTGGCTGAAATTAACTCACAGATGCACTGAAAACTGAACATAGCCATATATGCATGGATCATACATAACCCTAGATAGATTGCTCCACCCTTTAGTGGTGTACGAAACTTTCCGTGTAAAGACTCGGTCGGTGTAAATGCGACGCCATGAACAACACAACTTCATTTTGTATGAATCGTGACTCTGGGCGTGCAGACGTTTAAGACTGGTAGTCAGTCGAGTGTTCATAATAAGTCATTTAGCAATTCAATTGTTTGTATCGTGTTGTCAGTTCTCTGCTCTTTGTTTCGTATGCCCAAAATCTTCTCCACCTTATGCAAACGCGGTTCGAAAGCCGTAATGAAAAGATGATGAGTCAGCAAACAAACTTCAATGATTTATTTACTGTACAACAAGCAGACTTTAATGTAAACAAGTGGAAGCACTAGAGAAGTGGACGTGAGGGAGCCTCTGGTATAACAGCACGTCAGCCGTCGAAGAAGACGAATGAGAACGAAAACTCGAGTCGACCTTCGGAATTAAAACAAGTACCGGACTGGTTGCCTAGCGTTCCCGAACAGTTTGTATTCTGTGGAATGTAGCCTACATTGATGAAGAAGAAGCGGAACCATTTTCCAGCTACGAGTAAAGTTGCGGTATATGCGCCAGTGCTCTAACCCCGATTTTTATGGTTTCTAGTAAATTTCTATTCACAGGTACGGTGGCACTAATAAGGTAACTTCCATGAGGTAGGGAGTTTAGGACTTTTGGAAAGTCGAAGGTAGGCTCTCTACATTTCTCCCGCAGTCACCCAGCAGATTCATTCTGTAGGACTGGGCCCATTTCAATCTCTAGAGTTTCTTTAACGTACGGTTTTGGGAAGTTTGTTCATTCAGAAAGAGTATCCAACTAAAAAATTTACTACTTGGTTATGAATGTTTCTTGGTAGAGGTTTTCTGCTTGACGGAACGTTGCGTCAATGAAGTCCGAATTCTGACGTCTTGACGTTTACTTAAAATACTGCAGGCCTGTGCCACCATTGCAGTTGTTCTGAATGATGTATCAGATGAGCCGCATTGTAAAGGGTGTTTCATCTTGGTTTCAGAATATACTGTGACAGAAAGTTTCATTCAGCAACAAGGTTCGAAAATGTACTCATACAAACGACTGCTCCAATAATATGTATCAGATGGTTTCTATGGGGAGTCAAACGATTGGTAGTTCGGTTGTTTTGAGCGACAGTTACTTTTCCTGCTTTCAGCTTACAAACTTAAATCAAGCTAGAAAAAAGTTGGCTGATAACCTATATTTTTGAACGCTTCAAACAATCCGTTCATGACGGCATCAGACGACAAAACTGCCTTCAGTTCATTCGAGGCAAAGTGGAAAACACCGAAAACGAGCTTATTTGCTACGCGTTTCTTCTCAAAGTGATACTGTTGGTTATTCGACTCGGACTGAAGATGGCACTCAGCTATAAACGCCTGTATAGTATTGCTGTAAACCCACCTAAACGATACGCTGGTTCGATCCCGGTATAGTGGTGCGCTTGATAAAATCGGATTCACGTCCCGGTAATAATTCACACGGAAATCTCGGTCCCGAATAGTACCGCGATTATCCCCGTATTCGCTCCCTAGTCAAGCCGAAAGACGCGTTCAAAATAAAGAACTTTGTTCCGCCCAAAACGGGTGTGGCTAGGGCGACAATTACAAAGTATTTATAGGGCACATAATGGCCACACATTTCCAACACATCATGAGAAAGAGTTAGGATCGCAAATGTGAATAGCTGTCTAAAATGTCTCAACCGATTTGAACGCTTCCGCTAAGTAAGACTGAGTCAGTAGTTTTTTCTTCTTTCTCACGACGGAGGCACCTTGGGACGGTAACAGAGTGGACGCCCTAACAAGTATACTGCTTCAACTTAACTTATACCCTATCTTCAGTCAGAAACCGTAGTCATCACTTGGCCATTTCGCAGTGTTTTTAGTTGTCTAATGGGTAGAGATTTTATCACTGGAGGTCAACCGATTTGTTCATTCTGTACAAACGACTAGGCAATTTGGGCTGCCGTAAAACCCAAACAGCTGTCAATACCACCGGACAATATTCAATGGAGCGTCGTGCTCGATTAATCGAGTTTGATCAACCACTTCAGGACACGAACAAAATGCGTGCAATCTGTTGTTCCATGTAGGTCCACTGGATTGCCATTCTCCCAAAATATTTGACCGCGGAATAAAACACAGCAGTTAGGGGACAAATGACGGTGGTTACTGGGGTTGAACGACGAGAAAAATCTCAATTGTGCACTGAAAATCAATGTGTATGAACTTGTCCACATCTTACATTGGTGATATTCGGGCATTGCTTCTAGTACTTTTAAAGTTTACGTTACGAATGGTGAAAAATAGGTCAATTACTAAATTTCAGGCGTATCGCATCTATAAAGGCGAGCAATTATTACATCTCTTAGGTGTGATATGGAGTTAAATATGTAACAATACCTCGTGCATAGTAAATATTTTAATGATATACAGGTAATTTATGCCTGAATTGTATAAATTTCTACTGTTCCCAAATAGGTATCAAAGAGGATTTATGAAGTCAGTTGAATTGACACGTCACTTGCAGAAACCTGCTAATTCAGTTAGACCTAACGTGTGATTGGTGGTCTGATAGTCAAAACGATTAGCCCAGGAGTGCGTGGTCAGAGTTCTACCCTCGGTCGTAGCAGGGATTTGCACTACTGGCGGGCGCTAACGGGAACTATACTCAAGTGTGTAGCTTCTTTCTGAAGCAGACGACTGAAAATTTGGTAGAATGTGGCAACTACGATCAATTAAGGGTGGCGTTTAGTTCATATAAACCATAATCTCCTACTGCCCATCTGGGTTATTTTCTTCTATTTTTTTTTACAGAAATATCACATTTTATCCTGTTTAGATGAGGATTTTCGCCAACATGGTCACTTATAATACACAGTACAACGTACAATGCTTGAAAAGAATGTTGACAACCTCCAACGGTAGTATGCTCTTGTGTTTCAGACACTGTGGTCTTGAGATTCTCCGGAACAACATGGTGAGGCGAACAATCAGTTCAACAACAGAGGCGTTCACACAAAGCACTATTTTGCTCCACCGCCTTGAAAGGTTAATCATAAAACTTTACATCTTGAGAATCTTAAGTTGTAAAGCATTCTTTGTTTTAATCACGCAGTTGCTGAAGGTGTTCGTTTTTCTATTATCTCACCGTTATACCTTCCGAGTTTATATTCAGACAAATTAGGAATTAGATCCGTTGCTACTCAATATTTTTAAGTAGCTGAACATAATCACTTATTTTTTGGTCGTAATCGACGAAATCCATAACCCTCTCAGGTCTGACATCGCGAACCGAATCTGGGAAGTTGCCTCAGTCGACGTACAGTAAAATCCTACTAAAGTGGCGTGTAATTTCATGAATCCTAAGTACTTTACAGAACAAACACAAAATAATTTAAAAAAACGTCACCAGTTGAAAACGAATAGTGGTCGTTTGCCGTTCGATTCCGAGAGTTATTATTAAGCTGCTGCTGCAGCATTATATAAGAAAAGAAAACATTTTAATTTTCCCCGGAAAAATACATTCTTGTAATTTTCAATGCAACAGTAAGTCGGACAACTGAATTCAACGTAATACTCTTTCAAAGTACGGCTTCTCGGTCCACAGTTATCGTTTTTGTACAATTACTTCTGAACAAACTTTGTAGCATGCGACATTTTACTTTCAGTCACTCTATAGTTAACTGTATCGTTTTCTCACTTCGTTTGGTTTGATTACTTAGAGGCTAGACTTTAGCGTCAACTGTATCTTTTAGAATGTACAGTGCTATGAACCACAACATCACTGAAACCCTCCATTGACAAATCGTCATGGAATTGTGAAATCATACGGACGAAACTGAATCATCAACGATACTGTATTGGGTACCGTTCAGTTGTTTATGCTAGGGGAGAATGTCGGGTTTGAAAAATATTTCCAAGACGTTTAGCAGACCATGCTGCTTTTAAAACCACATGGTTTAAGAAATGCTGTCTTTGATTATGAGTAGTATTGTTAAGTTCATAAGTCAGTGACACATAATCATGTATGTTTTGAAGATCGCATATACTAGTAAGTGTCAGAGAGGGTGGGGTGGATGAAAGATCTACTGAAAGAGAATGGGGTCGGTAATAGAAGTGTGAAGGTGGCTTCTTTTACGAAGGACTCGAAGTTTTCTGAGATCAGAACTATGTACATGATCGCTGGAAATTAAACCAGAAAACGAGATAAAACGCAATTAACTTTATCCATGTTATTATGCACAGGTTATTCACGAAATGTTAACGTTATAAACTCTCGTTTTGTGGCAATTATTATCTGACGCGTACAGTTGCAAAGCAGTCAGTCAGTCAATGCATAAATCTAGAGTAGGAACACAGAGAATGTTAAGCGTCGTGGAAAGTATGTGAGTGACCGTCTATTTGAGTAGTAGCCTGTATGTATGCGTTAAGAGTAAAGTGTATTTTGATTCGTCACGTGGCCTGTTTGAGATAGCCCGTTAATGAGGTTCAAATGAAGTTCAAATGCTGCTGTTATTTTTGTCCGAAGGGGGCATAATACATCTACGACTTGATTGCGGGCACACAACTGAGGCTGTGGAGTCGAACTACGATCAATTTTTACACCTTGGGAATGAACACGGGGCACTTTGTGACTTATTCTAAAAGCCTCACCTATCCGTGCTAACTGGTAGCCATGCGACAACACTCGACACGGTATTCTTCACACGACTGCAGCACCATTTCGGAGGGTACTTGGGATCATGTCTGATATTTGCTGAGTGGTTTCCTCAAAGTAGCCTATGTGACAACAATAGGTGAGAGGGTAGATACAGAATGTCCATACCGGTCATCTCTTGAACGAAATGCCCATTGGTGCGCAGAGGAGAAAATGACCAAATTACAAGTGAATAGTTGACCAGCTGCAAAAACTTTATTTACCAAACCGATAAATATGTTTGTCTTTACTGTTTTTCATGTTATTTGCGTATTGTCTTAGTTTCATGTCATGACGAGATATCATTTTTCATCTCATGTTTCGAATTTGGTGTAATTTATTGTCTACAGTATCTGATGTACACGTCCTTCTTGATTTGTCAGTTAGACAGTAAACCAACGTTTTTGGTTCAATAAAATAAATCTCAAAAAGACGGGGTTGTCATTTCTAAATCTTCCTTTTGCGAACAGACGTTTAGATAGATCTATCCAGTTTGAGATAGTTTGCCATGCTATTCTTTGCTTCTTCCGCAGCAAACGGTATAGTCGGGTATGTACAGTTGAATTCCATTGGGGACAATGTTTATCTGCAATGTCCTTGAGTGCATCAAATGTTTTGTCTACACAACAGTCATAAGACGGATATTTAGAGGTTGTAAGCTCCAGCTCCAATTTCGTGATGAATTTGTTTGTGAAAATCTGACCAATCTGCGGACCGACAACCACCCATTTCATTCTTCCATCCAATATATATATTCCTAATGGGTTGTAACTAAATATTTTATGGACAAACTGCTGAAGATTTCAAGTGTTCAACCAGAATACCTACGTTCTTTAGATTCTGTTCTACGCAGCTACATGAACATTTTACCGTCCCTTGAGGCGAGAAATTAGGGAACAAAAACGTAAAATCCAGAGAAATCCTCTTGTGATTCTTAATAGTGTACGAGTCTGCAGAAACTACGAACACAAACATATTTTCGAAGCTAAACTGATCACCATTTATTCTGACTGGTTGTTTTTATATATAAACTAATCACCGAGCTCAAATATTATATGGTGAGTCATCCGTATCAGAACTCAGGCAACCAAGCTTAATGGACTCTTTGGAACCCATACAGTCCTAGACAAACAGTGTCAAGCGTTCTGGTTCTCTCAGGAGTGGTCACATTGAATAATTTGCCCGCATCATCCGGTAAGGTAGTTTGACTTTGATATTAGTGTTACCTTTCGTGGATCCTATCTTTCAAAAATTTCTTTAATTGACCAAAAAAGAAATATCTTGTCACTTTAAATAATAGCTCTTCCCAAGGTCTTTTATCTGGCTCTGTTAAGCTAATATTCTGGTTTCCTTACAACTCTTTTGTGGCTTCTGCTTGCTATCGGTTCCACAAAGTGAGTCTGATTGCATGAGTACTTCGGCGGGATTTCACGTCTTCACGTTTACATCTTGAGTGTGAAGTGTATTGTTTTCGAATGGAATCGGCAATACTATTATCACCGTAGTTGTATATTTCCAATGGAATTACCCAAAAAAGATTGTTTGTAGCCTTGAGGGTTTATCAGATGTGTTTATCGCAAACTTACCGGATATATGAGATTTGAACGACTTAATCGAAAGTATATTATTTATCTAGAAACTGAACATCTGAAGGCATAAATGTCCTAGTTCGGTTGAACAAACCGGAAAATTGATAGTATGCACTTAAACAAAGCTGTTGAGGCAAACCGTCAGGGTCAAGTAGAAAATGGTTGATGGAGATGACACACTAAAAGTGTATCCACATGCCTGTCATGGGAAGCGTACTCGCTGACGTCAAATGGTTTGTGCTTGATCGGAAACTACAGTAGAGGGCTTGCATAGTTTCAATGCATTCTGATGCACATCCTAACGTCTGATGGCAATAGTCTTCATTGACGCTTGCAGTTGTAATCTGACAGCTCCGAAGTGACCTTGTGACTTAGTTTAATTGGTGTCTAGTGTCTATCAAGCAGAAACCATCAGCGCAAGAATTGAGCTTTCTCTAAACACTATGGCTACATTATGAAGAATATATATATATATATATATATATCAATAGTTTCTGATAGATGCCCCATAGATCTTTAGTAAGCGACTCAAGAAAAACCGGTAAGATAAAAATCCTAAAATGAAAAAAACAGGTAAGCTATCCATATGGTGGCAAACTAATATCGGATTGATGGTGACCAGGGTTTTCATTCTGAAATGTGCTTGAAGTTCGGTGGTTGCATGTTTGGAAAATTAGTGTAGTTCTCTTATCTGCTGTCTGGGTGAACCCATGAGTTATTGTGAGTGTATACTTTTTACTAGGAACCTTCGGGGATATCCATTCTGTTTGAGTGTTCTTTGGTCCTGCTGAATCTTGTCATGTAGGCTATCGGTCTTGCCTATCTTTTCTGTTTCGCCTGTTAGATACTAGACCATGCTTCTGCCCCCATTTCAAAGAAAAGAATTTGTGAGCTTGTGTGTGTGTGTGTCAGCCTCGCGGACTCACCTTTAAAGTAAGCCGTCTACTGTACTTAGGAACGCTGGATATATGACAATTTCATATAGATTGAACATCACCCACAATTGATCGCAGCTGTCGCATTCCCATAGACTTTCCAGTCGGCCCCTTTCGAAAAGAAGCACTAGACTCGAGTTTCGCTCTCATTAGTGCTCGTCAGTAGTGCATATCATCGCCACTGCCGGGACTTGAACCACGGACATTCAGTTCATGAGGCAACCGTGTTTACCACTGCGCCATTGACCTCACGTTAGGCACGACCGAATTATCATATGAGAACGCTCATCCACTTTCGCTTGTGAGTAATGGGCAGGTTGCCCGATCGCCTCGAGAGGAGACACAGTTACTGTCTGTTAACTCCAATCGATGACCCCTCGACTAGGACTTCTCTCCAAGTTGAAATCACAGAAATCATTGACTTGTTGAGCGGTATTTGATTACTGATGGGTAGTAGGGGATTTTGATTTTCATATGGATTGAACATCACCCACAATTGATCGCAGCTGTCGCATTCCCATAGACTTTCCAGTCGGCCCCTTTCGAAAAGAAGCACTAGACTCGAGTTTCGCTCTCATTAGTGCTCGTCAGTAGTGCATATCATCGCCACTGCCGGGACTAGAACCACGGCTACGCCATTCATGAGGCAACCGTGTTTACCACTGCGCCACTGACCTCACATTAGGGTAGACCGAATTATCATACGTGAACACTCAATCACTTTCGCTTCTGAGTAAGGATCAACTTAATTATCGATTTCGCATAACGGAAATTAGTTGATAAGATCATGGACGATACGAAATCTACACAACGTATGTACGGATAGCTATAAATGATGTGACAAAGTTTACTCATTCACACTTCGGTCACCTACAGTTCTGCGGCATCAGGCATAGGGCTTATCTATTATAGGGCTTATCTATTATAGCCTTTTCCTTCGGCTAGTAAAAGTTAGCTAATGAATTCAGATTAGACATCTAAGGTACAGGGTAACAACAACAGCGCTGATCTTGAATTCGCCGCTCTCAACGGCTTTTCTAATCGACATCAAACTAACAGAAACGGTCATCGCTGCCATCCTTGACCATCCTAAAGTTCACAAAGACGACGCATAGTTAAGACCGGTAGTTAGCATGCAGCACTTGCCACAAATTCAATGCTTACTGAAAGAAGTGGAACAAATTAGATCATGACAGATTCAACTCAGTCTAAAGAACACCTAAGTTCGTCGACGTGGTTGAGACAATGAACATGAGAAGTTGTAATGTGATCTAGGTAGAAGTGACCTCTCCATGACGGGAAGTACATCTAAGACATACACCATCACTTTCTCCGGTTTTTACGGATTTACAACTCCGACAATTTGTTTCAGAAATGCCCTAGCATCTGATAGCTTAAGTCACAAAGAGACCACAGGAAGGCTACGATCTAATCGTCGACTAATGCCATCGAATGAACCATGCACGTATCTCAGCGACAGCAGATGGACCGTTAACTGCGAGCATGCGACAGCACAGAAATGTAACAGAAACCGACAGTCCTTTAGGCAGCGCATTTAGGCGTGATAGTTGGTGGATAATGACGTCCGGGTGATCTTAGTTTTACCTTTCAAGTTCGATGTTTTCATTGCTTTCTTTGTTGCACACTAGTTGGTTCATTTTTGAGATATAATCTGTACGAACTGTCATAATAAGTTTTTTGATCTTGCTTAGTTCACAATAAGTTGAGTCGTCCCAAGTTATTATAATCGTTTCTGCTCTCAGCCTTTTAAGTTATTTAATGTTACAACTCATTTGTTAATAAACAAAAGTATCCGTAGTAGTTTGTATCCGCTGTAAATTTAAGATAGATGTTAACGCAAGTCTTAATGGACTTCCAATTCAAGTGATATTCTTGTATATTCCACCAGAAAGCGGAATCCTGAAGTTGTTTACTGGTATCCCTACACTAATCATTTCGTCTACTAAATCGTATATGTAAAGGTAAGCCTCCACTAATGTACATCTGTCATCAGTTTTACAACAAGACAACAACACTTTAATTGATAGAACAGAAATGTCTCCAGTGTAGCAAACAACGGGATAGATCAACTGGAAATGTAGAAACAAAACTGGAATTACATTAGGAAAACTACCCGAGACTCATCAAGCTGTTAACTGATCCTGTAAACTAAGGTAGAGGAAAATGCTAACAAGTGGTTTGGGGGTGATGTGAGTAAGTAGGACAGAAATGTTAACGCTAAAGTGTACTTCTGAAACCCAGCAGATCACCTGTTACTAAATACAGCCAGAGTGGATCATTCTGTATTACAGCACAACTTCGTTTTATATGAAGACGGACGATGTCTCTCTAAAAAAAACAATGTTGGAATATGTTAAATCTCACTAGATATGAAGGGTTTATGAACACCGTTTTGGACATGAAGTCAATAAACTTGAGTTGTCAGCCATTTTGTCTAGTATGAAATAGCTCTGATCTGAGAAAAACGTGTCGCGAATAGGTCGTGAGACGTTCGAAGCAAGGGAGTATATGTGAGAAACTGAATTAAAAATCGTTAACGAAATTTTTTCAAGATAGTTGAATATATTCTAATTTTGCCCTGCACTGGACGATTCAGTTTTAATAAAATGAGCAGGTTTTAGTAATAAATTTGATCGGAATGAAAAGCAGCTTACGACTTCATATGCATACAAGTATACGATCCGAGGGGAAACTTGGAAGCAACACGACGACGTTGGAAATTTTTCGGTTAATTGAAAACCGGATGATCTCATTCTATTTCGATGAGTTCAATGAAGTATTTGTCATTTGAGTCTTGCTGATCCAAACTAATGTTAATGAAACAACAATCATGTTGGTATTGTTAACACGAATACAACAAACTGTTTATACCAAGCAATGTTTTTACAATTCGTTTAATTGAATAAAATATAAATGAAGAGCCATAGAATATTGATTCGTCGTCTCGTTATACTTTGTTGCTGCCCAGTGATCGTTAATCATAAAATGCACCAGTTTTTTGTAGAAACTCAAAAATTTGTTAAACAAAAACGAATACCAAATGAATACTATTCTTTACTACGGTGTGTCTGTCGGTTAACATTAAAACATGTGTAGATATATAAGTGTGCAGCAGATCGAATTGGTTATGAGTACGTCAATACCGGTCTCCTCCAGGAACAAGCACATTAGAAAGGAGACAACGTTCGTGATAGTACAGTCCTCGAAAGTTAGGTATGTAACTCCGCATCATTCGTTTTGGTATGATCGGATCCGTAAACATTATGTCTCAATCGACGTCGACGAGCATGTTGACTCGGAGCATACAGACTGTCTGAAAGTTTTTCGTTATCACTTGAACCACGTCCACGTTTTCCTTGATTCAGATGAATCTGTATTCAATAGTGAGAAAATAAAAGTGAGTAATGAGAATTATGAGTGCAGTTCATCTGTTTGTTCACATTGTATGCAGTACGGTATGAGTGAATATTCAGAAGTGTTCAAACTCTAAATTCGAAAGCAGTTTCTGTATTTTCATGTTTATCTAGTTGTTACTCACTCTGTATTATTTTCTTTTCGCAAATTACACTTGCTTCTTAACAGACCGGCTGACTGTTATCGTTCAGTAAGTAATTATTAATACCTATACAAGTCTCTTAATAAGACCAAATTAAACCCATGTACTACTGCTTATATACTCGATTATCGACTGCATGACTTTTGGTATAGTTTAGCATAATGACACTAGGGTGCTGATATACGCAACTGTTGTCGATAAGTTTGAATCAGTAAGCGAAACCTGAGGTTTGTGAGTTAGTTCGAATCCGAAAGATGTAAAGAGATATGAGCGGTGTTCAAAAGTTAACGTTCATAGCATATGGTTGCGTATTACTGGGAGTATAGCCGTCAGAAGACAGATATGTCGTGATACTAGCTCCTCATACATTTTTCTCAGTACAACGTGACATAATAGGACCAATGAGTTAGGACCAGTAACACACAAAGCTTGAGATGGGACAAAGAACGAATGCAAATCTAGTGGTCTCAGGGAAGTCTAAGACTTACGAATAGGTGTCTCTATACTCAGATGATCAATTGTAGCAGTCTAAACAAAACACTATTCGTGCTGCACAGTCACATCCTGAACCTACGTTAACAGATGTGCTATCATTCTAGAATCAATGTATTTACCAATGTCACTTTCTCTGCAGTTACAGACCGATTAACAAATACAACGGAAGTTTGTATCATCACATCTGATTTGAAGAGAAAAGCCCTTTAGGCCTTTAATATTCAACAGAACATCTGCTAGTCGAATTTCCAATTCAGTTTCTGGGATCGATGATTACAGAATTAAAGTGAATATAACAAGCTGTCTATTGGTGACAGCATAGAGATCTTTCCATGAGTGTTGGGAAGTGAAATAAATTATCGTTTGGACTAATTTTTCGTGTTGTGAATAGCTTATCCAAAGTCACGGCCAATCGTCCTAAGTATCCGTGGTTGTCATTATCTTATTCAAGTGTTGTGTTGAGCTGAGGAAAGATCGTGCTTTCCAAAGATTATTTTTACATGCGTTATCTCGAAAGTAGTCTACTTACCTTACCGACTTCCGTGAGAACTGAGAAGGTTTCAACTGGCCATAATACACGGTTTAACACAGAAGTTAGTGGCTTTTACCATTTGACGCCTGTTCATTCTGGAAACTCTGGATTATTTTGTTCCATAACGTCACTCTAGGGGATCAAAGGAAACATAAACTACTTAGTGTTCTAGTTTGGCTTATTCTACCTGAATTTTTACATAATAACCATCAGCGCAGCACACAAAACCTTCTCATGCATTCGATACTTTTCCGTTTCGCAACGAATGACCGATTTTGCATAGTGAATTTGATCCACGTACACACAGTATAAGCCTTAGGATGGTTAAACATACGATTGGCCCACAGCCACACACACACCTTGCTCCATTTGTCTCCGTGGGAATATGTTGTATTTTCAGAACGTAACAGGTGAGCATTAATACACGCTTGTTCATTGGGTGCCCTTGAGAATGCAGTAAATTACGTGTCGATAGACCATAGCGCATGCCGTAACGACAGTCAGAAACCTTCCTGGATCATCAATGATGATTAGTTGCTTGCCGGAATCTTCAAACAGCCCACCCGCTTGTCCACTTACCTACGGATCTAACACAGACCCAAAACCCAACGGGCGGCCTCCCAGTGGAGCAAACGTTTGAAGAGGGCAGAAGGGTATGTGCAACCGTTGGGAAATCTGTAGACAATCACTCACCCCGACTTTTTCGGCCTGTTGTGTAAACGCGGACATACACTCGAGTAGACAAGTGAAACATTCATTCTGTAGAGTGAAAATGTAAACAGGAGAGAGGGAAGACAAGTATGCACAAAATATAGAAACACACACTTACGATCTCGATATGCTTGCTTGTGCATGCATGTATGTGTGTGTGTAATTTGGCGCGGACGGTAAGTTTGTACTCTGTGGTACCAGCATGCATATTTTAAAGGTTGAGGGGATAACCTACACAATGCTATGAGGAATCTGGTTAACACATTCTCCTTCAATCTCGTACACTTATATACGACCAGGTATATATTGGAGCCCGAAAGTACAATTCACTTCAATCACCGGGTTAACTTCATGAATAGAGAGCTGACTTGAGTTCTGGAAGAAAGAGATGGGTAGGAAGGTGTGCAGCTCTCGGAGAACACGGATCTGACAAGCATACTTGAGGTTAATTGTATTGCCATCATTAAGCCGTGCTCCATCGTTACGATAGAGCATTAAATCAGTAACAACTCTGTCAGGCAGTACACTGCAATTAGCTGTCATGTTGTTTATATAACCCTCGATTGATGTCTATCATTTGTTTCCTGAACGGTCACCACCAATCTCCACATGTGACCATTCATCCATCCACCTCAACACAAGTTCAATGATATAGTTGTGTTGATCAACAGTCACAAAAATGACTGCTGTTCACTTGGAATGTAGAACGTGAATCAAAATCCCACTAAAGACAGCTGAATGAATGAACTGAACATTCCCTCAATACAAGTTGATGATGTTTCAGTCCGTCAAAAAAGGGTCACGTGTTGAACTGATAAAAGGAGTGTTGGTCTTATTTGATCGCTCCGTCATTTGTGGGAACTAAAAACGACTTACTATAAAAGATTATGTTTTTGAATCCAGGTGAACACATAAAGCTGCCATATGGGACGAATGTGAAAATGTACTTGAATGAATCAACTTCATTCATCAACAGTTGTAGCGAATTTAAATTGTTTTATTCACTCTGGTCAAATGAGTACTCATCTATTGTACGTCCATGAAAATGTAGTAGGTCTGTACTAATGAAAGATTTACCATATAACGTGCGCCTAACAGAATCCGGCAGACTGAATAATGTAAACTATGCTGCACAGTTTTATTACTAACCATTACAGTTCAACATTTTGCTTTGTTCATATGTTGAGGAGATCGAAAAACACTTTTTTCAAGAAGCAATACTTACATATGTATGAAAAATGAGGAAAAGTTGTCGAGCGATTTGTGGGACTGTCTTGAATTGAATGAGTAGCTTAGGAAATCTTTACTAAAATCTCGAAAAGCTGGATAACATTTAAAAATGCCTTCCTTGATGACGCACGATAGACAACCGCTTTTTTTTGTAGGCAGACATTTCTACTACAATGTTCAATTTTCAATGTTACCTTCTTCACACAGCTGCATTCGATATAATGAGAATGTTATTTCTATAACTTACAAATCTCCTACAAATGACTGGGTAACTTGACAGCATTTCAATCTGACTCTCTGTTTTCATCATTGGAGCCCGATTGTATCACAGTGAATCAGACTAGCAGGTATGAACCATAACTTTGTACTAAGATCCTCCTTAACGTAAAGGGTACAAAATACTTTTCACTCCCGTAGAGAATGCGAATAGGAATTATCGAAATACCTTTTTCTATATAAGATATTAAGCAGAGTATATACACAGATTTAAGATGTAGTATTGATTATAACCTTATTCTCACTCAGGTAAAGATTCGTACAAACCTTACATGACAATGGATTAGGCGCATGCAAAATTGTTCTCCAAAAAGTTATTACTAAGAGCGTGCGGACTAGAAAAGTGCTGATTTGAAAAACATTAATGCGAGCACTCAATAAGGGAATCATCTGAAGAAAAAATCAGGATATTTTAAGAAACAGATCAATCTGTGATGATCTTTTGTTACTATTCTTAAGTAGATGCATCAATCTTAGACCTGAGATAAATGATTGAACTATTGTGATTACGATGTTGAACATAATATTCAAACAATTATGTGTATATGGCAGTACAAAATTTAGACCGTGGTTTCTGAAATTTAACTTAATTCCCTAAATTTTTGAATTACCAAAAATACATAGGGCGTAAGTGTATATCCTGCTCACAATCAGTGCTCCTAGCTTATAGTCAAGACGGCTTAAAAGACGATCATCTGGACGTTTACAACTATTAATGGGAATAGCTGATTGTACGGCTAACCGAGCCCTACCTAGCAAAGTGGAGTTCTCACTATCGTAGCGTAACAACGTCCGAATCAATCAATGACCGTCCGTTCTATCCTAGAACCGTGGATAACAGTAACCACAGATCAGAAAATTTCCAATGTGTGCATGCGTTTAGCTATATCTCTTGGTTTACAGTTCGAACTCAAATTCTAAAGAACAACGACCATTCATTTACGAAAAATCTGGACTTCGGCTGGATTCGAACCAGCGACAAAAACACCATGCCAAAACGCATCAAGCGCTCTACCAGCTGAGCTACGAAGCCACATCGGAAGCACAGAAATTTCACATTTGGACCTAGTCACCTAGTTTCTGAGCTTCCGGTGTAGCTTCGTAGCTCAGCTAATAGAGCATCTGCCGCGTTTGGGCATGTTGTTTCTGTCGCTGGTTCGAATCCAGCAGAAGTTCAGATTGTTCGCAAATGGATCTCTTCTAACTTATCAAATCTGCCAAACTGCTTATCACTAATCGTAATATATATTTATTCTATCATGTTCTTTTTAAAGTTATCGGCAAAATTTGCTCAAAAAGAAGTACTGTTCTGCATCCAGTACCTCAATGTAGTCTGTGAAACTTTCAGAATTTTAACAATACCCCCCTTTCATTCTGTAATCAAAATGAGATGGTCACCCAGGCACTCCAGTTTTTCTACAACGATGACTCGGTTGGGTCATCGTGGGAATGAATGTGCGTATTTTAACCTGGAGTTATCTTGTGACTTGGTGAGAAGGAGAGCGACTTTACTCATGAATGTATGGAAGCATAGTTTCGCCAATACGAAAGTTTTTGCCATGACCGTCTACAGTGCATGAAGTAAGCCAGTATCGATTTGGCATTACAATTCTACAGAAGGAGAGTGTTTGGCGGTCTGTGTAATTTTGTCACTGTAATGAAAACTATTTCTACGTTCGGATGACGGACTGTTGTGCACGGACGATGTCATCGTAGATGCCTTTTAAGATACATAAACAAATGAATATCCTTCATCAACCGATGATTTTTCGATGGCATCACTATCTACTTCATGCCAAACCTGATGCCTCTTAGTTTTGGCATGCTCATTCCACGTAACCCTATTTCGAGTGTTTGGCTACTGTTTACATTCGTCTGAGCTGGAGGCAATTGTACAGCTGCACCATAGACAAGCAACTTATTCAGGATTCAAGTTTAGAAAGGTATGTATGAAGAATCGACATGCAGTCTGTTATCGCTGAAGGATCCATTGGAGGGAATGACACTACCTGCAAGTCACCAGAAGAATATAACGTCGAGAAACAGAACAATCTTGAAGTTTTACTTTGAAGTGCCTTCGGGTTTACTCGCACGACAAAGAATATATTCATCCATGGTAGTAACACGGTTCCTATACGTGAATAATCCTGATGGAAGCTCCTTGAGCGCGTTCGACCCTGTACACAATATTAGGCTTGAACGATACAACTAGCGGAGAGTAAAGTGAAACAAAATTGAAACGGTCCGTTAGGAATAGCAATAACGACCTCAAATGTGAATCTAACAGTAACTGAGCATTCTCCTTTCGGCCTCGCTAATTCTGGTTGGTCTTCGTGGCTAATGTTTCGTACTAGAAGCTAGTTACAAGAAATGTAGTCTTTCACGAATATTCTGGAGATTTCATGCAGCAGTTGATGGTTCTTTGTGTGATCGATGTCAAATTTGGTCAGTTTGGTCACATTGGACATACGTGCACGAAATATGTTATCCTAAAGCACAAAAATGAGTGTAGTTTTGGAGATAGGCAACGCATATGCGGTAGTCTATAATGAACAACCGTCAAGCTGGTGATTGCTTTGAAGGCTAGCAAATGCACCAAGTTCATTCACGGGGCATGCAACGTTTCAAAAATTATGGCGATTACATAGCTGCACAAGTAAGGAGCCGTCGATAGATGAGTGGGCTGCCCACATGCAAATGTCAGTCAACGAACTCACTTCGTGAGACAGAAACGCAAACAGACTGTGATTACACTTGTTGGAACAGTCTCTGCGACATTCAATGAATACTTTGAGTTGCACTGTAAAAATGGAGTATATTCGAAGACGGTTATTGTGTGAGGGTTGTACTGTAAAATTACAAAGCAGGAAAAAGTAACCTACTTCCCTCAACTTCCGAATGAACATTCTGCGGTCAGATAATCCTATCGAACGTCACCGACAACTGATCGCAGCTCTTGTATTCTCACAGACTTCCTAGGAAACCTCTTTGGAACAGAAACATTAGACCCGTGTGTTGATCTTGTTAGAGCTTGTCAGTAGCCGGGGTTCTAGTCCCGGCATTGGCAAGGATATGCACTACTGACGAGCTCTAATGAGAGCGAAACTCGAATCTAGTGCCTCTTTTCGAAAGGGGCCGACTGGAAAGTCTGTGGAAATGCGAAAGCTGCGATCAGTCATGGGTGATGTTCAACTTAAACCAAATCCCCGACTACTCATCAGTAATAGTACATAACTTGGAAACAATCTCCTTGATTTGATCTCCTTCCGCGCTCGCGTGAGACAGCCGTGTTGACCATTGGCCACTGACTTCACATTAGGCATGACTGAGTTGTCATTCGCAAACACCAGCTTGTGAGTAGTACTCACGTTGCCCTATTGTCTCGAGGAGTCACTGACTATCCTGTTATCTCCAATGCATAACAGTACCACGAGGACGTCTAGTCAATTATTACGGAAAATTTTATTCGAACGCAAAAGGTGAGATCAGTTTTGAATAATATTTAATTTATATAAAATACCTGAACCTGAAAGGAAATGGAAACAACAATGTGTGCGCATCCCAAAAACTCAGTTCAGAACAGCTGAAATCGTCACCCATAATAATGTGCACAACGGTGGACGAGCACATTTTCAACCTCAGATTACTGAGCCAAACATAACATCAGACTTTCTAACTAATTCACAGAATACTAATCACAGCATGCAGGATCATTCCATGAATTTACAAATAGTGTAGCTACATCATGTTTTAGTTTACGGTCACATAGAGCCGCTTATTTAAACTGGCTGGAAAAGAAATTCATGCCTTTTTGACTTTTCAAGAGGTTGATGCGGGAATAACTGTTCGATTCTGTGAATGTTGAAAAAAGGTTTGGTGCACCCCGACGACACTAAAAACAACAAATATCTGTAAACTGTTGGTCTCTCGATCGACAGAATGGACATTGATTTGGCCTGATTTAGGCGTTTTATCACCAATCCCTCTGTGGAATCTAACCCACTGACTGTAAGCATATACCAGAATGGCAATCCAACTGAGACTCACTCATCGAATCCGTGAGGAGAGTTCCACAGTTAAGGAAAGCAATCCGGTAGTTTACTTTGCACACACGTATAAGTGCAATTGAATTTGCGTCCATATGACAATGACTTATTGATTTCAGATGAATGATTGAAACTGTTCTGATGAAGTAATCCGGTAAATTGCAGAAACCATTTACCGCAGTCGACTGAATACGCATCGAAGTATACATATATCGGAATTTTTCTAGGAAGACTGATTGTTACATCGCAATTTGGCTTCTTCTGGTACATTTTAAACACTTATTCATCTTTTCAATAGCAGTGGCCTTGTATTTGCTTTATCCGAGAACTGGCTGTTGTATGGGACGGACCACATACACTTCATGTTGTGTGTTGATCGACTGAAGCACCTGCACCATATAAGACGTGCACACATTTGCTGGTGTTCACTTGTGCTCGGTCGGCTTAGTTGTGCTTGCATATTAATAAAAGCAACTAATTCGATGTCAGCTCCAGTGTATACACCAAAATAGAGGTTAGGTTTCGCTCGATAACTTTGTCTACATTCATCGAACAGGCAATGACACAATTAATGAGAAGCAGCTACACAGAGTTGATCACATGCGGGTACCGATGACCTTGGGCCAAAACACGCCAGATATGAGCTCACATAAGACAAGGAAAATGCCTAGTTGAGAGTGGAAAACTTCACATGAAATCTTGGTCTCATAATATGTGCTAATATGGAGTGGTAGGTGAATTAGAATATGTGCCCAAAAGGAGGGGAATTCGATAACTGTATAACCACACACAACCTTGGAGATGGCGGATTACTCAGAATGGCAAATTACCAATTAGAGAAAGACGTATCTGCCGGACGATTTGGCTATTTCAGTACGATCATGGTAAAGTAATTGAAACAGCATTGAATTACCTGAAACTGAAAAAGAAATCGTGTTCGTAATCAGCAGTCGATCGAATGTAACTAAATATCCGATTGCGAACAGAACCCAGACCTTCTTCGTTTCCATTAGAACGGTTATACAATATATCACTTGGAATATCTCATATTCATCTTACAACGAGTTAACTTCTCCTGGGTCTACGTAAATTTATCGGCAATTCCAGTAAAGTTCTGTTTGACCGAAGCTAATTTCCCAGTCTAATTATGATTACCGCTTAACTACAATCTGTTCATGAGATATTCGATAGTATATCACAGAAATGTCCCTTTATGGCGTTACCACGATACTCGACGGGATGCCTTTGTCCAGGTGACTGATACCACAGGAAGTGAGTATTCTAGGAAGGCGACTTGGTCCGTATGAATTCCTTTTAAAAATGGCCGTGGTTTTATTATGAAACAAATTCTGTGCAGCTTTTCTCAGTCCGCCGCGGTAATGTGATTAACAGTACTCGACGCAAACAGCATCAACGGCAGCTACTCATCCAGTGTAATCTAGTATCTCGAATCGCGGAAAGTGTAATGTGTTAAACGGACATAACACTCATGTATGGACTCAGTCATCACCATTTTACGTTGTAGAGATATTTACGTGACCGCGGACTTGTTCATCCTTGAGTCTTTATCTAACTTTCCGTGACGAGATCCCAACTCCTCAGATAGTCTTCTACATTCTAAGCAACCTGCAGTCTGCTAATTGTTGTGGGAGTACTTTGAGTCGAGAGAAGTGGTCGACGGACGAATGGATAAGGTTAAACACGGCTCACCTGGTGGAAGTAAACACTAGTAGCAGCAACAAATCGTTCCATTCAACCCTGATGAGTAAAGTTCATTCAGTGGATGTATACAAGTGCGGCGAGTTTCAGATTTAAAGCATACCCTTCTTAGGTCAAGTCTGAGGCAGCTAGCCAATGCTATCAGTTCTCGACCATCAGTCTAACTCAAAAAACCAACACTCCATAATCTACCCATTTCTGGTTTCAGACTCAAGGGGTCAAAATAATTACAATGACAATGAGAACGTATCACAAACCAAACTTGTATCCAGTTAACAATCAACTTGGGTCAACAAAAATGCTTACATTAAATCGGTTCATGTATTTTAGCCACCGTTTATGACCTGATTGTTTACAAGTTCATAGTTCACTCACCGATTTCTCAAGCTGAGAGTGTGAACAATTAGATCGCGAGACTTTGTGAACCAAAAATGGATCAGTGCGCCAGATTTCACTTTAGGCATGACAAACTTATTGTATGTAAAATCTCAGCCACATTCGTCTCCGAGTACTACTCAGATTGCCCGATCGCCTCGGGAGCAGACGTAATAACTGTTCCGTTAACTCCAGTCAATGACCCCACGACTAGGACTTCTATCCAAATTGGAATCACAAAAAGCATTAAGCCATTGAGCAGTATTATGATGACTGTTTGGATAAGCATTTTTGATTTACACAAAGTGAACACCGCTCATGATTGGCCGCAGTTGTCGCAGTCCCACAGACATATAAAATCTTGGCCAGAATTGTACTCTTGGCCGTGGCAAAGAGATTTACTACTGACGAGCCCTAACTGGAACAAAACTCAAGTGTAATGCTTCTTTCCAATAGGGGATGACTAAGAAACTTATGAGAATGTGATAGATTCAATTGGCTGTGATTTATGTTCAAGTTATATTAGCTCGAATCCCTTACTATTTAACAACAGTGACCAAATTGCAGCCAAGCCAAGTAGCAGGCTGCCAAACCTAATTAAAATCGGCAGCGAGCAGTCTACATTGATGCTAGTGAAGCTACTTATGGCCATCGCCTGCCAATGCTGGGAATATCTATTGTAAGTGAAAAATATCTGCCGCTGCCTAACTTCCACAGACTTCAACTCCCCTAACCCAAAAACAATACAGGAAAGGGTGACAATCAGTTATGATTTGGTGGTTTTCAAACAAAAGCAGATTAGCAGGATTGAACAGTCAACTGTAGCGATATTTTTTTTATGGTTACACACGCTCCACATAGTAAATGGGATTCTAGTCTTGACTGCCCTGACGAACAACAGAGTGATCAACATTTCATTGTGTTTACCAATCTCTAGAGCTTAAAACTTTGCAGCATTGTCCAGCATCATGTCAAATAACTAATCTGGAATGGCCTGGCAGAATGAAACACATAGCACTTTCTGCAACCAATTCGAGTTCTTTTAACATCCCTCCGTAGTAAATTTTGTAAGCCCTCTCTCGTGACTGCGCTGTCCAATACTTAGCAAGGTTCCGTATTCATCCCCATGAGGTTAAACTCCACGGATTGCTTAGTGAGTCAGGGTAGTTGGCTATCTAAATATGGTGACTTGTTACATACTTCTTCGACTCAAGAAAAGCGTGATAAATTTTCACAAACTATAAATAGATGGTAATTGGTTTGTTCATAACTTTTACTAAGCAAGCATCTCACTCATTGTTAGCATGGTTCCTTTGTAATGAAATCTCGTTTGATTGTGCAATCTACGAGACCGGATTCACCGATGACAACAGTTATGTGTAGATTCAAAGCATGCCTGCTTGTAACTATGATTTTTGCTTACTTTTTGCTAACCACCGTTCCTTAGCTCACAATGCACCTCATTTTCCATCGTGTTCGATGAAAAAAGTTGGACCTTCCCACGGATGCTGTTGATCATGTTAACATTCGACTTCTTTGTTTTCGACCCGCAATACAGACTTTCCAGTACTAACGGCCAACTGTCCAGGTACAAGCTCAAAACTTAAACACTGGTATTATTGCAAACTTCGTAAAAACTATAGTCGTCAGAAATTTTACTGATCTTATAGGCTGGAAATTACTTCTGTCTCTTTACATAGTACTCCATGGTTTGCTGCACATTTTTTTAACGAAAATCACCCTTATTTTCTAGGTACATCGGACTCTTCACGCCGTATCCAGTTCAATATTGTGGGAAAACACTTTCAGCATTGTAGTTACTTCCCTGCCATACTCATCATCTGCGTAAACAACTCAGTTGCTAACTTCAACAGAAACAGACGGATAGGGATCACGTCTATCCGTTGTTGTCGTCGAAACTCACGAATGTGAAGAAAATGACAAGATTCATCAGTATTAATAAAGAGAAAACTAGTATAAGTTGTTGGTATTCGATAGCATACTCTTATTATCATAAATCGCAATACACACGGCAAAAATGTTGCTGTTAGTGTTGTGAATCGATTTTAATCTAACACTGCCAGAATCACCCTGTCCTACCAAGACAGATTTTTAATGGTTATATGCAATGTTTAAAGGCCTAAATGTCCAGTTGCTACAACTGACCATGTCAGTAAGGTGCAGAAATGTTAGACACATGTTCTTCACACATTCTCACTCCCCCCTATAAGCTCCAGCAAAACACTACGTCATTCCATCCAGGCATGCACCGTAACATACATCGTGGTCTTAACGTTTTTCTGAGCAATATTTTACTCAGATGTTTGCTCATTTCGTTTTGTTCACCATCGTAACAATATCACACGTTTGAAGTTAGACTGCAATTCAGAAATAATACAACTCACATGAATTTACCCCCAGAATGTTATACTTACATCACTGTCATGTTCCGGTGACTGCATCAGCACGTCTCTTTCCGTGAGTTCTGCTACTTAGCATGCTATTGGCATGTTCATCCAGTTATTAACACAAAAAATGATCTCTCTTTATATGCTCTTTATATTCAAGCTTGATGGATCTCCAAGTTAGTCACAATGACATCCCGTATGGTTCACCTTCACTAATTGCTCACTTGATCTCTGCAACCATTTATCATCCGACATTTACCGCATCCAACCTCAGTCAACTGGGATAAGTGGAGTCCATTTACAACTTGAAACATAACACGAAATACTGCGACGTGTACAACCTCTACAAAGATACACTCAACCGGAACCGTCACTAAGATATCACACCACTAGTCAGTCTGGGCGAAGTTACAACTTGCTTGTGATGCCCGGTCAAGCAACCCCGATTTTTCCGGTAATCCTAAACTGTACAGAATGATTTCGGCGACCAACACGACTGGTCACCACTGGTTATCCATTCAGTTACCGTTACCTACTCATGAACAGCCAGGGACGAGTGTACAGAATTAAACATAATATGTGGGTAACAGCAACAGAAAAAACCAATCCTCGGGTTTTACACAAGACGAGTGTGCCAGTAGTTCCAGAGTAGACTAATTGCTGTAATCAACAGTTTGCGTGCACGTATTACATAGAGTTGCCAAAGTTTAAGGTGTGAAGAGCATGAAATGAGTGTAATAAATTGTTGTTTGTAGATCGCCTGTTAAAAGTTCATCTAGACAATGTGTCG
>JTDE01006799.1:0-10962 GCA_014338405.1 Paragonimus skrjabini miyazakii | reverse complement strand
CCCATATAGAGGTCGACCTATTATGGCAGTCGATCTAACGTTGTCTTCGCCGTACTTGGCGGTGTGATTTCAAGTAACAGAAGATATATATACATCTTACTGAATGGTACAAAAGTGCACCTACAAGTGGATACGGCCTCTGACATTACACTTATCTCAGAGAAAACATGGGATTATTTACACAGACCGGTATACGTCCAGACCGATCTTGTGGCACGGAACGCCTCGGGACTCAAATTTCATTTATAGGAGAGTTAAAATGTGAGTTTCAGCTGGGAATTTACATGCTATTGGTATCTGTTACATTGTAAAGGATCTTACGTTGAATTGATCGGGTATAGTCTGGGTTGATAAACTGGGATTATTCGACGTGCCATTAAAGTTAGTCTGTAGTTAAGTCTCTGCAGTTACTAAAATTATGTCCACTTATCAGAAGCCAAGGTCGTTGGTTGACGCAGACGTTAATGCAAAATTGATTCCACAATTGCAGGGACAGTATCATAACCGTTTTGAAAATGGTCTTGGTCGGTGTACACAGGCAAAAGCTACCTTTTACCTTCGCTCAGGTATAAAACCAGTTTCCTGTCTCTAAAGACCGGTTCCATATGCAGCTAGTTCTTCGTTGGCGGATGAATGGAACCGTTTGAAAAGAATAGCGGTCATCAGTCCAGTAAACTATTTGGTTCGGACTTCACCCATAGCAGTGATAAAGAAGGCAAATGGGTCGCTACGTTTATGCGGCGACTTCTCAACTTGTCTAAACGAAACATTGGAGACTCATCAACATCCGCTGCCCACTCCCGAGGACCTGTAAGTAAAGCTAAAAGGTGGCAAGATTTTTTAAGGTTGATTTTTACGAGGCCTATCTACAAGTAGAAGTCGACACATGCAGTAAACATTTTTTAACCATTAACACACATCGTGGACTGCATCATTTCAACCGCCTACCATTCTGTGTGAAGTGTGCCCCGGCGATTTTTAAGCAGATCGTGGACACGGTGTTAGCTGGTTTGACATGTGCAATCGTTTACATGGACGACCTTATTGTTGTTAGCACCACAGTGGAAGATCATCAGTCGCATCTCGCTTCGGTTTTTAAACGCATCGAAAAGTATGGTTTCCGCGTCAAATCTAACAGATACTTTTTCGTCATGGAAAGTATTTAATATCTGGGTTCCGTTATTGACCAGGATGGTCGTAGACCTGGCCCAAAGAAGATAAAAGCTAGAACAGAACTGCCCCCACCAACAGATGAGATTGTCCTCCAATCGTTCCTAGGTCTGGTAAACTATTAAAATAATTATGTGTTTCATACTTGCAGTTAAAAAATTTCACAAAGTGTAGCACGGACGGAAGTTATATGCAGACCATAAGCCTCTCCTGTCTATTTTTGGTACAAAAAAGGGTATTCCGGTTCACATTGCCAATCGATTACATCGACGGGCTACGATGTTACTAGGATACAATTTTGAAATCCGGTTCAAGAAAAATCAAATTTTGGCACGCGGATGCAATATCTCGTCTTATAGCAAAAGGGGCGGTCACAAGGCTTGATGAGTACTCAGTCATTTCACCAATATCGACAGATGATGAAGTTTACAGTTTTTTCAGAATCTATCAGTAATATACCAGTAACTGCTAAAATGATGGCAACAACAACAGCGGAGGATGCTTTATTACAGCAAGTCTAGCACTGCCTCCAGAATGGTTGGCCAACTGGTTCAATAGATGAGAGATTGAGACAATTTTTTCGCCACAAGGAATTACTTACCGTGATCAACGGGTGTTCAATGTTAGCAGACCGTGTAGTGATTCCAACATATTCACAGCAGCGCATAATGAGACAGTTACATTCGGGATATCCTGGTATTAGCCGCATGAAGTCGGTGGCTCGCAGTTACGTTTATTGGTAGGAGAAAGTGAAGGAGAGGAAGTGATTGATGATTTCCCGAGGGCTTACCGCTCAACAGCTAACCTAACAACACCGAACCATCAATCACCACCTGAAATATTTCTTGGACGACAGTTAACAATTCCACTTGATGCTATACGCCCAACGATCAATACAACAGAGAGAAATGGATCAATGGAAGCGCAGTTCAACAGGCATCATGGAGCACACCCTAGATATTTCCGACCGGGAGAGGCAGTCTATGTGCGGAATATGCGTCACAGTGGGGAAGTTTGGCAACCAGGCCTAATTGTCAGCCCTAAGGGAAATGTTGTTTACCGAGTCAGAGTTGGCAAATTCATCTGGACACGTCATGTCAATCACTTGAGACAACGAGCCGATGATAGCCAGGAATGCCATCGAACCGACGATCAACTACCCACTGACATATTGTTAGATACTTTCTCATTAACGCCAACATGACAAACACCCCTAGTTATCTCAGACATTTTGGATGGTTGCAGATCTAATCGTGTTCGTCAGTCAATCTGACGTCCAAGTGTTGACCCCAGAAAACATTCTTAGGACTTGTGATTAACCCGCTTTTGTTGAAAAGAGAGATGTTACGGACGCGTTTCCTTTTTTGTAGATAGTCAACGTGCTTTTGTCCTAACGCCTACTTATTGATTCAACCAGCCGTTGGTGGTCTGGTTAAACTGGACCAGTAGGTTTCTGTTTTCTGATTGGTTGTTCGTCAGACTGGCCATATCTATGGGTAACATGTCACATTCGTTTTGGTCACCCACTGGGTGAAAGAAATTCAGTGTACGCTCTCAAGTCTCGTGTTCTGATTCCGCACGGCTGGACGGGTTGCAACCTCTGTATTCAAAAAATAAGAGCTTGTCGCCGATTAATTTCAGTTACCCTTGCAAAATTATGTGGTATAATCTGATTGATCTAATGCAAAAATTTACCTGACAAATTACGAAAGTTACAACACTTAAGCTTTGTCCAGTCGTGATATTTTCTCCAGAGACGTTGGATTCGCCTGCCGGTGGATTGTCTATTTTGTTGATGATTGAGTAAGCGGTGGATTGCACACGATCTTGAAACAAGTATGTGTCCTGCTGGGGACGATTTTTGTTGGCAAATGCAACCTTATTCCAAATGATATTTTATCTGTGGTTACCCTTCATCTTACCCCGTTCATCCTCCACTCCCTATTAAATGTTCGAAAAGCCTACTATTACTCTGCGGGAAAGACGTGAGATTTTACTTTTTGTATTGGCCTTCAGCAAATAAGTGGCGTAAGTAAGGACAGCCCACTTGGCCCCCTTTTATGTGGTGGGTTCATGAGTAACGTCATGCAGACGGTAATTCCAGTCGAGAATGAACTAAAGCTACACAGCTGCCATGTTGAAGATTTGTCCTTGATCGCACAAAATGAGGAACTATTTGAAACAGCACTTCAAACTTCCAGCTGTGTTCATCCAGGTCTCGTGGTATCATTTAAGTACGACGTGGAGAATGGTTTACATTTCCTGGACAACTTGGTTACACGACGTTAAGATGGGCGTACTGGACGATTTGTATGCCTCAAGCAGGGACGGTTATGACAGTGTATGAAGTTCACAAGACTAACTCATGTTACACACAAAAGCGACAGGATAATAGGTTGCTCTAAAGTTAACCAAGAATACGATCCGATGAGAGTCCGCGGGATGGACAGATTGTGTTGCGCTGACAACAAGATTCCTGTAACCTCCGCAAACATCTCGAAGATTGCAGTCATAACACCGTTTGGATTTTCTGAAATTTTGCATAGGCCGTTTGGCCCGGGCATCGCTGCCAAGACTTTCCAACGTTTGATTCACAGCATGTGCGGTGAGCTGGACGGTGTTTGTCCAAACTTGTATGAGATTTTGGTCGCCAGCTCATCCCAAGAAGTACAATGTGCACACTGGCGTTAACTGTTCGCCCGTTTGTCGCACCATGCTGGAATGTCTCATCCGAATTTTCTAGGTTACAATAGGTCCACGAACGGCATTGACTCTCCCCTGACAAAGTACAGGCAACACTAGACTACCCTAAGCCAACATCGTTCAAGCAACTTTGCCGTTTCGGTGATTCAGTAAATTTTTATCACCGTTTCATTCCCAATTCTGCTGATCTAATGCAACCACCCACTGACCTGCTCTGAGATAAGGTACGTTCATTTTCATTCATAACTGCCGCACAAGATGCCTTCGTTTGTTCAAAAACAGATATCGCACCGCTATCACATCACCATTCGTCCTCTCCTTCAGCTCCGATGTGGATGTATCAAACGTGGCTGTGAGGGTGGTCTTGTGGCAGCAACTCGGTGATGACTTGTGCCCACAATTTCTTTTCTTCAAGCCTTTACAATCAATCGAGTTGCTGCATAGTGCTTCCGGAAGGGAACTGCTAGCAGTATATCTCGGTATCCGCTATATTTGAGGTCCATGAAGGTACAGACTTTACCTTCTTCGCAGACCATGAGCCGCTAACATGCGCACTATGCTCGACAGCCGAAAGGTACTCCTCCAGGGGGACTCGACGCATGGATTAGGTTGCACAGCTCAAGGCTGATCCCCGTTACATTTCAGGTACTGCGAACCCAGTCGCCGATGCTCTCTGGCGCATCGATGCTACAACGAGCAGGACAGACAGCCCAATCGATCTGGCAGCGATTGCCGCTGCACAGGACAAAGATCCGAAAATAAAACAATTTGATCGGTCTAGTTCTCTTGGGCTGGAAAGTGTCTCCATGAATTCATCCGGAGGGCTGGTTATTTGTGACACTTCACAAGGCATCCCTCGTCTGGTTAGTCCTTTGGCTTTCCGCCGCCGAATTTTCGACACGTTGCACATGTCCGACCCAGGCATACGCTGAACGGCCAAACTGGTCACAGAGCGTTTTTTCTGGCGCAATGTCAATGACGACATCCGCGCACGGGCCAAAGCGTGCAGACAATACCAGTGGTCTAAACTTCACTGTCACACGCCTGCCCCGTTGGGGAGCTTTACAACCCCTGAAGGGAGTTTCTATCTTGTGCATGGTGATCTAGTCAGACCCTTGCCACTCTTGGACGGGTGTGTGTATTTCCTAATATAAGTGGATAGATGTACACGCTGGCCGTTAGCTACGTTAATTCCAAATAGCCCTTCGGAAACCGTTGCACGCGCACTCTTTGGATTTTGGTTTGCCCAGATTTTTCGCCCCAATGCATTGACAACCAATCGCGGGAAACATTTTGAATTAGCCCCCGCGCCGCTTCTCAACGCGTTAGGATGGAGTAGATTCCCCATAACAGCTAACTGTCCTGCAGTCAGCGGGTTAGTTGAAAGTTTTCATCAACAATTGAAAAGTTCTCTGTCCGCTAGCAACAACCCTTCGTGGCTCGAGGTCCTGCCATTAGTCTTTTTAGGTGTCTGGAACATACCGAAAGTCAACCTGTGTACCACTTCCCAAGTTTGTCTGTTAAGGCCCTCCACGTTTACCCAAAGAAACAGTTGCCCCACGCGCAACGGGACCCATCAACTTCGCGGATTACGAGTGGCGGTTGACCCAACACATGAGACGACTCTGACCAACCCCACCAATGGAACAGACGAAGCCAACGTTCGTAGATCCCGTCTGTAAACTTGTTCTCACGTTTCGGTTCGTGCGGTTACTCCTTGACGACCTTTGCACCCGCCGTATACAGGTCCGTTCCGCGTACTTACGCGTTATGGTGATACTTTTCCATTGAAAAGCAGTTGTAAACACGAGTTTTCTCTATTGATGGACTGAAGCCAGCGTTTATGAAGGTACGCGATGTGGAAACTGATTTGCTACCAGCAACACCCTCCACGTCTAATACACTGCCTAGCGTTTGTAGAGATTCGGCTTCGGTTGCGTCCTCACCAGGCTGCGTGTAATCGGTAGACCGCGAACATCTCTGTTATCCTTTATTTAAAAACTATTTTGTAGCTATTGAAGTCGTTGAAATTTTGTGACATATTGCAGTTTTCAAAATCTTAGAATTCTGTTCCCACAAGATTTCTTTGTTTCAATTTTGCGAAGACGTAAGCAAGGAATTTTCGGTAGTTCAATGACATAAAGATTACTGGAAAAATAACGCCAAATTGCATTCTACGTTATTTCTGAAAATTGAAGGTAAAATATAACGAAACTCGATGTCATAGACGTGGAGACACCTTTATTTGAATTTGCACGTAATTGAGCAGGAAAGCGTGATTATAATTTTGAACTGTTGTTGAAATATGATTACTAAACTTTTTATAAGAATATAAACTTGAGGAATGCCTACAAAGCCACTTCAGCGGAGGTCAGTGCACAAAACTGAACAGGTAATTCGTGTTTTATAAGTTACATTCGCTTTGCTTTGCCATTTGTTGAAAGGATGACATTGAAGAACACCCCCAGCTGGAAAGTTTACGACACGTATAACGGCAATTGCGTAGTTCGCCCGTATTTTGTTTCAAGGCCGAAACGAGTTGAAAAGGGCTATTTAGACGCGAAAAGAGATTTTTCAAATTTTTCATGAAATATCAAAATGCACATTACGGGGCAAGTATATAGATTTCATTTAATATAATGGTTGTGTCGCAATGAGAAAAATCAGCTAAACCTAAAAATCGTTCATATTCGGACTTTTGGCAAAAAATTGTGTCGCCATTTACTTCAACAAAAGTATCATGTTTACTTTCCTGATCGATTTTACGTTCCGAAAATGCTTTCATCGGAATTCTCCTGGTAGAATACACATTTCTGTATCGCAGAAACGCTCAATTTCGCGTGGTTTTGGAGATGTTATTGAGTTTTGTACTTTTGACAGCGTTGCGTTTGCATTGCACTGTACACGAACTACCACAGTAATTCTTAATGAAAACTATGCCGCCACGGTCGTTTGTCAATTATTATCCTGAATTATATGTTCAGCCTGGTTCGTTTATAGCATTTCCGGTGGAAAATTGTCTACGTTATCACCTGGTTGTTTCCATCTACGGTATGGTGTAAACATGGGCAACACGTCTCATTCCATCATTAACAACGTGCGTATTGTTTTGTTTATTGCTTACTGATTATGTTTGAATGTAGCTTGTCGTGTGTACATGAGTCAATGCTCACTTTTCTGAGAGATAATGACCAATTTTAATGCTCGTTGGTTATCCGACGAAAACAATCATTCCCACTTCTGCCTTTTCAGCTGCAACCCTTCTATCTTCGTATCGTGCACGCTTATGATTATGTTCTGATCATGTTCTCGACGGCTGCAGAACACACTGACGTCTGCCAGTATGCTCTCTCATTTTAGACCAAAACTAAAGATCATTATAACATATGTCCAACTGTCTAAATACACGTTCATTCTGATTTCTCCCGTGTTCTTCTTATCAACGTTGATCGTAGCCTAGGTGAACTGGACGTGTAGCGACTATAATTAATGATATTTTTGATAGTCGCATTCACTTGTACATTTTTGATGGCTTTGGCTTTTTGCCTACCTTTGTTTTAGTCAAGCTACCCCATTAGTAATATCCGTCCGGGGCTAAAACGACAACTCGCTCCGTGCCCCGCTAGCTTGACGTGCTTTCCTCTGTTATCTATTTTCCAGGGTCGATACTAATACACAAGGGTCCACGCGCTGAGTCCTTGCTTTTCATTGTCGATTGGTTTTCGATAGTGATTACAGACTGGGTATTAATCTGTTGGACCAGTTCTAACAATTGATGAGCCAGACATGACCCTTAGCAGCTACTAATGTGAACGCATACCACATACTTAAGCGCTGATCATAGCTCAGGTGAACCGGACGGGGCAGTTACTGATGTGTACGCATACTACATACTTAATTGTTGATCACAGCTTAGGTGAACTGGACGGAAAAGCTACAAATGTGAGCGCAGACTGCATACTTAAGCGTTGATCACAGCTTAAGTGAACCGGACGGAGCGGCTAGTAAGGTCAATACATTCGGCATAATGATACATACTGGACGGAACAGCAGATAAGTTACGCAGAATTTCAACGTTGGTGAAAATATTGACCAACAGCTGTTAGGAACGGATATCCCAGTGACACGTTCTTTTTACAAGTCGTGGCTGCAATGGTACAAGGAGTGCTGTTAACAGCCATCGCAAGACACGAGCTAGAATATAAAACGTGATAATTGTTCACAACACAATGGGAGGTCCTTGACAAAATTGGGAAACCTAAGATAAACATGAACCATACACCTCGGGGTGATGATGCGCATATCCTGGACCCAGATGACATACGCATCATGCCAAATTGAAGACGCACGGTCATAGAATCTTGAAGCATCGGTGGAGCATTGGTGGCCTCAGTGTATCATATTAACATGGTGGAACATTGCAGAACATACAGACATGTTTCTGATGTTGATGACAATATTGACCATCCGCAGTCAGAAGCAGAATTCTGATTGTCACGTCCACTTGAAAA
Source organism: Paragonimus skrjabini miyazakii (assembly GCA_014338405.1). Taxonomy (NCBI): domain Eukaryota; kingdom Metazoa; phylum Platyhelminthes; class Trematoda; order Plagiorchiida; family Troglotrematidae; genus Paragonimus; species Paragonimus skrjabini miyazakii. The sequence continues at coordinate 2,578 of JTDE01006799.1, read as the reverse complement.
GTTGTGGCTGCAATAGTACGAGGGAGTCAAAACAATGATCAACAGACCACTCACCTCTCACATGTGTTGCAGTTATATTCACACCCCGTGACTTTGCTGTTTGGCAACATATTCACTTATTTATCATCTGGTGCTTGTCTAACTTCTAGACAACCAAGTTTTACTGCAGATGTTCCAGGATTGTCTGAACACGCATTGTCACCGTGTCTTGGGATGCAAGTCATCTCGGCTCATGAGGTCTCCGGGCTCACCAAAAGCTATTTCACATCATTTCTTATCTATCGTTTAGTAGACATTTTCGTTTGCCGAGAAGTACTTAGGATAACCATCTCGATCTAATCGACAGCTGTTTAACTCGCACGTACAGGAGGTTTTGTGGCGCGAATGGAATCCCCGTAACTGTATGGGACGACTGTTGTTTACTTTCTCGCATACGGACTGCCACTGCCGTTAGATATTATTATCGGTAGTTATCAGTAGGTTTTTCAACTTATTACCTGCCTATCTTCACCCTTTGGATCCCTATCTCAACGTTTCTCAAGTTTAATGAATTGTGTATGCAGACAATATTGAAGACATGTCCGAGTAAGCTAGTTGCAGTATATAGATATTGCATTTTCAGTCTATCGTCAATGTAAGAACCTGGATGTTCGCTAAGTACCACTTCACAGTCATTCCCGGAAAGGGCAATCCCGCGAATCAACTCATCAAACTATTCTCCACCTTATATCACACAAAAGAGTTGTATATAGTACAATATACTTGGATTCATTATCAGACATTGCTGATTCTGATCTATTTAGAGAATGAAATCGCCAGTTTGGTCCTGCTGACCTGACCCAAAAGGTCTGAGTGTGTAGCACGCGTTCATACTAGTAGTTGCTCCACCCGATTGACTTAGGCTACAAACAACGCCTCAGCACGCAGTCTGCGTCCACACTAGGGTCTATACCTACCCGAATCACTTAAGGTATGAAGAACTTCTGAGTATGAACTGTGGGTTTACACTGGTAGATGCTTCAACCTCATTCACTTAAGCTATGAATAACGTTCCAGAATGCAGTATGTGTTCACACTGGTAGCTGCCCTATCTGATTGACTTAAGTTATGATCAGCGTCTAAGTAGGAAGTATATGTTCAAACTAGTAGATGCTTCAACCTCAGTCACTCAAGCTATGAATAACGTCTCAGAATGTAGTATGCGTTCACACTAGTAGCTGCTCCACCCGATTGACTTAGACTACGAACAACGCCTCAGCACGCGGTATGCGTTCACGCTAGTACCTGATCTACTCGACTGACTTAAGCTATGATCGGCGTCTGAGTATGAAGTATATGTTCACACTAGTAGCCGCTCCTTCCGAACCACTTTTGCCATGAAAAATTTAAAGAACGAACATATGCGGAAAGTGATGGAAAACCTGTAGTTAAAGCTTTTTAGGGGTACATGGTAATCGTCATCTTTGGTTCCGTTGGGCGTCATATTGATTGGAATATTTTTCTGCACCGCGATAGATACTTAGCGTTCTAACCATCAGTGTGACTTGCTGAGAGGTATACCTCCCGGTGATCGGCAGGCAGCTTGATTTCATCTGTTTCCGTATACTGTTCCGTATAAACGCCATGCGACCCCAATCTAGTTTGAAACAATGCAGTAGAGTGAGTAGAATTTACTTCTGAAGATTCTCGATAATATATTGACATTCTCTTTCTACGCCGTTCCATATACACCGAAGGTGGAAACAACCATATGATAGCGTCATTTCCAACCATTTCTAACAGCAACGTTTCAACGACCAGTATCTACCTGAAATCTTGCAAACAAGGAGAAATAGTACAAATATCGTATAGACAAGGAAGCTGGAAATGTTGTCCCACATGTGTCGCTATTAAATGTGTTAGTTTTCTTGATGAAGTGCAATGCCAACACCGTATGGTCGTATATTTCCATTTCGACCATGTCTGTAAAACGCCGCTAAACAAAGCACTCTCAGGCTACAGGATGACGTATTTCATCTTGAGAATGGCAATGATCGCATTATAGGACTTGAACAAGTGGGCCAACGCCAATAATGGGTTATTTTCGCGGAAATGGTGGAAGAACTTTTCATCACCAAACCAACACTTTTGGGACGTATCCGATGTATTTCAATTTTTATATTAACGCCGCTTATTTACAATTGATGTACTATAAGTAATTTACCCGGAATTCCAATTTTAATATTTCAAAAAATATTTAAAAATCGAGGATTCGCGCCAAAAGCACCGTTTGGCATTTTGAACGACCTACAAGGCGAATCTCGTGAAACGGACAATTGCCTGCATCGGCAAATGTTACCAAATAATCTACAATAACCGTCTTCGATAAATTTCACCAAATAAAGTCCGCTTTATGTTGGGATAACGTTCCTCTTGAACAACTGATAAATACCAGTGAATTCAGTTCCTCCAGCGCACTAAAATCGGCTGTTACCACAGTTAGCTCCCGGTAACAACGGCCACGTGCAAGCAGGAGCCGAGGCGCGCAAGGACAAAGTGTGTATTCATTCAAACAAGGGACAAGTAGTTAATATGTACA
>JTDE01006798.1:33100-44568 GCA_014338405.1 Paragonimus skrjabini miyazakii | reverse complement strand
ATCCAGTTTTCACGAGCGTCTTCCCATTAACCGTTTTGAAGATTATCTTCTCTGCCGTTGGATATTGAGAAAGGCATTTTTGGATTAACCGATTACGCGTAACTCGTTGTGAACCTTGAATCGTTAGCGAACGATTCAGTACTCCGTGCTAGCAGGGATGGTAAGTTGGAACCTTCATTTCTCAGACCGTATGATAGGAGTTTCAACGCTCCCGAGATAGATCAGGGACTGAAGCATCCTAATAGTGGTATGTTTAATAAGGCACTGCTAGAGCTCCTAAACGAGAGGGTCGTAATTTAACGTGTTATTAAAGTCATTAGGTGGAGGAATGGACAGACTTTCGTGGTTTCGGTCCCGGTTATAACAGAGAACCCTAAAGAAACTTTGGGCTGAAAAGTCCTTGAACAAGAGTGGTCTTGGCGTTACACGCCTGCGACTTGATTGTGTTTCCGCCAAACCCTTCCATCAACTGTCTTAAGTCTCTTAAAGGCATGAACTTCTAGAAACTGAGGTTGGGTATAAAACTGTTGGGTGGGGCAGATTGTCGTCGCGCGGACGATATTCACAAGGTCCGGACTGTAACTAGAGACAATCTGGTGCGACAAACTGTCACACATGCCCAACTAAGATGCAGTCGGCGTTTCATGAAGCTTCTGTGATTAAATAAGCCGTAAATTTTGCAGAGCTGCGAATGGAAAGCTTGGGCAGTGTGCAAACATTCAGGTGATCACATCAGGTTTTGTCGATACAAGGTGACCTCAGAGAAGTATTGTGGAACTACTTTCGGAACGATTCTGGCGACGGACCACCACAAGACTCCTAATACCTTATTTAGCTAGATTCAGGCCAGGGGGACACAATGAGAGGATTGAGCAACAAAGCAAGTACTGCTGACAATGTTGTAGAACCACCGCTATAAAAATCAAAAGTTATACGAAGGATGTTCTGGACGATGTAAGTTCTAGACTCCGGAACCACTGCAACTGGACTCAAAGAATGACCTCCGAAAGACCCGAGGTGGAGGACAAATAAAATTGAACGACTTACGTGATAAATCGGATTGACCGGATGTGACTAAGGCGATACGGACAGACAGTATTCGTGCAAGAATACTGAGACATTTAGGTGTTGTTTTGCAAGAAACCCCATCCGGCTGTTTAATCTCATCCTTCAGAAGGTAACCATCCCAAGAGATAGAAAGAAGGCAAAGGTTGCATCACTTCATAAAGTGGGAAGATGCATTAGGCGGAGAACTACCGGTTACTGTGTCTGACAACAGTTATCTTGAAACTCTCGGGAAAAACCATTAAAGACAAGATCGGGAAGCATCTCGCTGTGAATGGCCTTCTGTCCGCAGGTCAGCATGGATTTGCGAGAAGTGCCTTGTTCCAACAACCTGTTTAGCTGCCTCCAAGAGATCGGGAAAAGGTTGGCCAGGGGCATCAACGTCGTGGCTTGCTAATTGGATTTTAGGGAACATGTGACTCGGTTAATCTTCAAACTAGATACCTCCGGTTTTCCTTTAAAACTACTGGGATGAATACAGCACTTCCTGGGAGCCCGGACCCCTCATATATAGACAGCAAGGGAACGGCCCATGAAAGGTGCAGTGGGGGGTCAGTGCTGGGACCACTACTGTTTTTAGTTTCCATCAATAGTCTCGCTGGAAACTTCGGGTGTTTCTACTACATATCTACTGATGATGGGAAGCTTGTGAGAAGTTCCGTTAGCACTTGCTTACAGGGAGATTTGGAAAGTGTTCAAAGTGGCTAGACCGGTAACAACTACTGCTGAATGCATGCAAACGCAGCCAGCTGGTTGTTGAAAAACAGCCTAGGTTAGTCGGGTTTCTTGGTGAAAAAGGAAAGGGGGAACTTGAAGAGAGTGGAGGTAACCAAGGACTTGTGAGTACTGGTGGCGGCCAATTGTACAGTCTCTAAGCAGTGTCCAGAGGTAGCGAAAACAAAATGAAGCTGCACAAGCTGAGGCAAGGTTTGGTTTCAGGAACCTGGATGTTAGTGCCGTCTTATAATTTGTATGTGACGCCACATCTGCAACATTCTGCGCAGGCCTCCAGCCCGAACATGGTGGAGGAGAGCAAGGTATCTGAGAAAGCTCCAAGATGTCTCACTGGGTCACTGAATTGAATGTGGAGTGAAACGTATGAAAATAGGTTGATGATAAGCAGGTCGATTATCCGCATGGAGGGATTCCGCTGGAAGGTCATCCTAAAGGCAATGCGGTCCTTTTGGCGCGAATCATGGTTTCCTTAATAATTTTCGAAACTTCAAAATCGGAATTTCAGGCAAAGCACGTACAGTACATCAATTGTAAATGAGAAACGTTAATGGAAAAATTGGATTACATCGGATGAGTGCCAGAAGTATTGGTTTGATCATGAGAACATTTCCCACCATTTTCGTGGGAACAACCAGCTATTGGCATTAGCTCACATTTTCAAGTCTTATGAATGCGATCACCGCAATTTTCGAGACGAAATACGTCATCTTATAGCCTGAGAGTGCCTCATTTTGCAGCGTTTTGAAGATATGGTCGAAAAGGCAATATATGACCATACAGTTTCGGTGTTGCACTTCAACAAGAACACTAACACATTTGATAGTAAAACATGTATGACGACATTTCTAGCTTCTTTGTCTATACGATATTTACATTATTCTTTCTTATTTGCAAGATTTCAGGTAGATACTGGTCGATCAAAGGTTGCCCTTAGAAATGGTTGAAAATGACGCTATCGTGGAGTTGTGTGGTGAAATTCTACTTGATTCACCGCTTATCCAAACCCCGATATAATAAAAGTTCTAACAAGGGACCAATCCAAACGTCACGTTGAAGATAATACATCAGGATTGGACGAACTGTCTCAATGGTACGCCCTCTGTTATCCGCTTATTTCTTTGTTCCGTATTGCACCAGTTAACGGTCAGTTTGTGACTTGGTATCTGCTAATACGACCAGCCAATAATAGACTGTGATTTCCTTGATATTTTTGTACATTCATAAACTTGGCCTCCTGTCTCATGAATATGAGCTGCTTACTGCAACCAGCACGAGGTCTTCTCCTTATTACTTACGTGAGACGTTTTAATCCGAACACGATTTCTAGGGCTGTTCCAAGTTCCTAATTCCGGGTATTACATGTTGTTTTTATCTTCGGTTTATATGAAACGGCGTAAAATAAGGGTATCATGTCACACTCTGTCATCGAGAAGTTCCAGAGGTAGATTCTGTTCACTTTACTGCATAGTTTCCAACTAGATTAATGTCGCGTGGCGTTCAAACGAGACAAAATACGGAAACAGATGAACTCGGGCTGCCTGCCGATCACTGGGGGGTATGCGTCTCAACCAGTCACAGCTTGATGTTTAGAGCGCCAAGTGTCCACGCGATACAGAAGACTGTTCCAATCAATATGACAATCAACGGAGTCAAATATGATGATTACCATATACCCAAATGCTTCAACTACAGGTTGTTCATCACTACCCAAGTGTGTTCGTCCTCCGAATTGTACATGATAAAAGTGGTTTGGAAGGGGCAGCTACTAATGTGAACATATAATGCATACTCAGACGCTGATCATAGCTTAAGTCAATCGGACGAGGCATCTACTAGCGTGAACGCATACTGCGTTCTCAGGCGTTGATAGTAACTCCAGTCAGCTGGACGGAGCGGCTACTAGTTTCTATGCATAATATATTCTCAGACGTTGATCATGCATACTGCACACTCAGACCCTCCTTATGGGCCAGGTCAGCGGGACTGTGCAAGTGATTTTATTCTCTGAGTAGATCAGAGTCAGCAATGTTTGATAGTGAATCCAAGTATATTATACTATGTACAACTCTTCTGCATGCCATAGGGTGGGAAACGGTTTGACGAGTTGGTTCACGGGATTTCCATTTCCGGGTATGACTAAAAAGTGACCACCCCAGGGTCATTGGGCTCCTAGTCTAGTAAGCCATTATGCCAACCGTTGCATCCATCTACAGTTCACCTCATTCTACGCTTGCAGTGGATAGCTAGGTGGGGGGGGCTTAAGGCAGATAAAACATGTGCCTTTTCGTCAAACGTTGTCCCATCTCTGCTCGACATTCATTGAACGGAATTCAGCACAGCGTTTTAGCTCATGAATCTGCTTACACAAGGGACAGTTATCTGCAGAGGGTGATAAACATTGCTTAGTTGCCGCGTAAGTTGAGGTCCTTGCCTCTCTGGTGGAATCTTTCGGTGTGTCCAACTTGCTTGAGCCATACGTTGCAGCGGATTTTGTGATTTTGTGGCCACTGTCGTAGGCAGCCTGGCCAAACCTACTACGAGCAATTCGAGCACTCCGTGAAATAAACTCGCGAAGTTGTTCGAAAGTAGGCTCCTGACCAAGGACCAGTGCACTGTCCACGACCTCTGCCCACTTGTACTGCATGTTAACAGGCAGCGATTTAACAATTCTCTTCAAGTTGGTTACGGTGTTCAGATCAGAGGGGTGGTTCATTTGCGTTAAGGCCATTTCACAGCTCTGCACCTTTATTGAAAACTTAAGAAGAGCATCTGCTGTGTTGTGTACAGTCCTTCCCGCTGGCAACAAACCATCAGTGAGGGGCCGAGCAACATGACACGACTGTCCGTACAAATTACTCAGTATCTCGCGCGCTCGGCGATAGGAAGAGGTTAACGGAAGCCTGACGCACTTCTCAGTGGATTTCCTGGCACGACCCCGACGGCAGTGTAATAAGTACAACGGCCGTTGACCGGCATCTGACACCTTCTTTTCGACATAACACTCAAAATGTCGAACGAACTTCTAATAGTTTGTGGGGTCACCATCAAAGGAGCACAACTCAACCTCAGAAAGGTCAAGACTAGCGGCTGTTGGGAGAACAGTATATGACGGATGGACTGGGAATGGATGCTCGTCGGGCTGTACTGGCCTCAATTCTGAAGCCAGCCTTACGTTCCGGATACCTAAATATTGCCTCACTTTAGCATCACGCTCAACCGAATGCCCCTGCTCGGGGTCAACGTTAGCATGAACATCGTCGTCTTCAACTAGATCAAGGAACAACTTTCATTCTAGCCTGGGCCAGCTTACGCTCTTATATGACTTCCGCTATGACTTCACGTTTCTTAAGCTCAGCCAGCAACAAGGCAGATCTAGCCTGCAAACTCTAGACTGCGTGTGGGTCTACGACTAACGCATGAGCTAGAAACTGAGATAGTATCTACAGAACAGCGGACTTGCCTGTCACATCCGGAATCTTTCTCGGGTTCCATGAGTTCGGAATTCCATGGCGCCAGCAAGTTCTAAGTTTCGTCAGACTGAGTACTGTAACGATTCATGTCTGATCGTTGGGTTACGCGTGGCTCAAAAACGGATCCCCAAAATAAAAACAAGATCGGATGCAACAATTTCTACGGTACTATTGAAGAAATGCATCAGCAATTACAAAAGCAGACCTCAATCGCTCGCGACCATAACCTCGTGCAGCAAAATCAATAGTTTCTCAACAGGACCCGCAAGGTCAAAGGTTAGCCGTCACGCCAATAGGCCAGGACAAAGATGGCTTCCCGCGCCGCGGACATTTAATGAAGCATCAGTTGAGTAAAAAAATGGGGTGGATGAGGTAGTGGGGACAAGTGTCAGGTTATTGGGAAAAATAAGGAATGCAAATGACGGGAACGAATTTTCTCAGTTCGTGGATCAATAAATTTACACCGTGTCTCCTAAGTCCCATGTTGCAGGCCAGTGCTCAACCTGGTGATCGCGAGCTGAATACGTTCAACGGTGAGTATGTCCCTCTTCAGGCCGGTATACACCACTTCATTGGTGTACTTATCCAGCGGTCTTACACGGAGTGTTTAAAACACACACTTGTTTACGCGGTGGAGTTGCCGTTTTATTACTCCAAGAACAGCAAACGCCTTTTTCACAGCCATCTCGTGAGTACATGCGAAAACAATTTAGATGGTACTTAAACGCCTAGATCTTCCTTGGGGTCAGAGTTCCTTCTGGTAACTATGCTGAGCGCCTTTTAAACCACAAAATTATTGCCATAATCCCGAACGAGTGACATGTGCGTACTCACTCTGAATTAGGGAGAGACTCCGGTGGTCTGACCACCCCTAAGCAAACCGAGGTCTGTCTGCAGTGTCCTGAGGTGACCAGCCTTCCAGATTTTGAAATCGTTAGCTCACCGAAGGTCATGTCTGGGGTATTTTCCAGAAGGTCGTTGATGTAGACACGAGCACGTAAAGAGACAACGGAATAACGGTTAGTGGAACGGTAGATAACGGAACGACATTCAACGGTTTTAAATGACGGACTACGAAATATGCAAAATGAATACGAATCTTCCCGGCCAACTTAACCACCCAATGCTAACGGATAAACACAGAGAAAAGACAGGCCTCTGGACAGAACCACTTCATGTCACTCAATTCGAAGACAACACGGTCACAAACTAGACAACATTTAAAGGGTTTGTGACCAGTCAGGGAACAAGGACAGAAGTGGACCAGACAAAGATCCAGACAGTACAGTGGTGTCCCAATTAAAGAAGGAACATGTGGGCGGTATGCCAGGAATTAGCTCCAGGCTGATAACGCTCGTGAAGGGCGAAGTGCGTAGATGGGGTGCCAGACATTGACACAAGGTTGAGAACGCACGTGAAGGGTGAAGCGCGTAGGCGAGATGAAGTGGCACATGACCGTGCAGACAATGAAGGTCACTTCGAACAGAAGGAATTAGGCCTTATCAATGGTAAATAAAAACAGTGTTGTCGGGGAATGGGGTTCTTCCCCGACAATATATGACACAAACAGGACCGAACACTGACCCCTGGGGAACCCCTGTCGAAACCAGGAACAGATTAATGGTCTGGCCCAGTTTTAAATCTAAAAGTTCTGTTGTCGAGAAAGGAGGCAATCCGATGAGGAATCACTCTGTGGATGCCATATTCTTTCAGTCTGTGTCTGAGAGGATTTACAAAGCGCGGTGGAAGACCTCGGCAAAATCGGAGAAAATATCGTCCATCGGAATATCTAAAAACACTGGCTCATTTGGCACACATGACCGGTTAGAAAGGTAGCCATGTTGCGCAGAAGAAAACGGGCTTTCTTGGGAAGTGCTAAGGGACAACGGGTTTTAGCAAGCCTTTAATCATCCTGCATGAGATGGTGGTAGGACAGATTAGCCCACAGCTGACAACGGAATGTCGATTGCCCGACCTGAAAATTGGTGTGGTCATAGCTTCCTTTCGTGCACTTACAGGAAGTCCGGTCTAGAGTGTCTGTTTGAACAGTTTTGAAGGACCCCGTCAGACTAATTACATCTTCCCGGGGATCCTAGTGCGGATCTTGTTTTGATTCATCTCACTACATGCAGTAAAATTAAATAAGAAGTCATCGCTTTCTGGTTAGAAACAGTAAGAAGTAACTGCTAAAATCTTGTACAGACAGGTTGGGACGCCGGTTCAGCGATGATATGACGACGCCTCTTGAACACCTTGGCAACAACTTGCTGGTAGGAAGAAGTCTACCCGTTGGACGATCGTGAAGAAAAGCTGACTCATCACTTCTCAGTCGACGCAGGTAACAAACAAGAAGTTTGGTTCTCACGAGCCTTCAACAGGACCTTTTCTTGTGCAAGCATAATGTGCACGCGGATCTTTTGCGTACACCTAATTCGTACAGCGCAAAAATTGTTTATTTCGTTTGAGTTGCCTGTAAGTTTCTGCCCCGCGAATAGGTAGGACCTGTCATTAAATATACTGCTTACCCTACGCGCCGGAAGTGAAGGGAAACAAAATGTACGGAATTTGCATGGGTACAAATAGATCATCCGCCATGGAACGCGTGATATTTCAGGTCCAAAGAATCACAATTAAAAGTGGATGAGATGAGCTATATTCTCATGCATTTAAACTCAGCCTGATTAGGTGGTCGGAATGTAAACTTCGTTGATGGTTGTATCCAGTGGCAAATAATATCAAAGTCAGTAATGACTGGTAGTTGTCTCCGAGTGGTGGATTGGTGGCCACTCTGTTCAGTGGGTGACTCTCGTTTGCAATAATTTATTCAAGCGAGGAAGGAATGGGCTAAGTAGGTTGCGACGCCGGGACGCTGATCTGCCATGTTCAGGCCCTTTGCCGTAGTAACATCACCAAAGACGCCGACAAGACGTTATGCGAATGGAATGTTGATGGCCAGCTTTCCCTCTGTGCCTTGAAGCCAATTGCAATGTGTGGAAAATGAAAACGTTAATACCACAGGAAGTTTTGTAGACGTTATCATCCCAATCGGAAGCGCTACTTGAGGGGGAATGACCTATAACCCTCGCTAGGGATGTGTCTTGGTAGCACATTCCAAGCCGTAGAAAGAGAGAAACATATTTTTTAAAGGACCAAAATCCCTCAGTGACCGCGAGTTTCTTAAGACTCTGGCTAAGGAAGATCGCGGAGCCCTCCGTTCTTCCTCGGAAGAATCAGTATAGTAGCAGGAGTACCCAAGTAGATTCAATCCCCCGTCACTGTTAACCGTCAAAGGCCAAGTCTCCGTAGGAGAAAAGGTGCGAGAAGTTGCAGCACACGTAAACTGTCTGAGTCGTGGAATGTTGCGCAATAATAACAAGTAGTTTGTGGACGTGAGACTTTAAGGCAACCCCTCGTTTGACCGTGTGAGAAAAGAGGTGGAACGGCGCGAGGAAGAGCTGGAAAAAGATAACAGTGTTTGAGGTAGGAGACGGGAGTGTCAGACCCAGTGATTGCCTCTCCTCTCCCTGCAGTATTCAAAGCCCTCTTGGGATGAGCCGGGCGCTTCTTCACGGCTTTTTGGAAGATAGTGCCTCCGTGGAGTGCGCGGCTTGCTTTTGGTTGACCATGATTGACACACCTTTGACCACTTCCCTCTCTAGAAATTTGGGAAGATGAGTAGCTGTCTTCCAACCTGAAACTTCGCAAGGTTTTTTAGGCGGGCGCAAGCTTTTACCGGACGAAACTTGAGTCTACCCGGGAAACACGCTACAGGAGTTAAATAGGTTTGTAATTCTTTAAGGGCAAATGGAAGGCCCGACAAGCCGTTTTGACTACAGACTTCAGGGGGAAATCATTCTGTAACAGGTGTGATGGGAAGCGCGGAAGTTGAAATTGTGACAGATGACACAGGGCTGGTTCCACCCTCTAGCTCACTTCTCTCCTGTTCCTTAATATTTTTGGTTGGTGATTGAGGTTGTGCACTCTGACGGGGACGCACAGAAAAGTAAAAGATGAACCCCTGAGTAGAGATACTATGATCTTCGACTTCACATAAAGATCAGGGTCTGTCTTAATATATGTTCTAGCTTGCTTTATGGAGGTCTGTCGAGTAAACTGACTGTTACGCTGGCATGTACAAAGTTTAAGTGAGTAGTTTTGGGACTTAATGGGTAGAGTAACGCAAAAATCAAGTGAGATTTTGGAAGCACTGGAACGTAACCTGTTCGCGGTAACCAGATCGGTGAGGTTCGGGTGGAAGGAATCACCTAAAACTGATCTGGTGTGGTGGCTTCGGGAGGGTGTAGCTGGAAACTGTCCCCATAACATCACGTTTTCCCTGTGGATAGCCCGGTCTTCCAGGTTGGCAGCAACTCCAGTCTGTGCCGTAGACAGTAGCTTTGTAATTCTTCCGCCACTGATTCCAGAAAGAGCCTAATCTACACACGCGCTCAGGGAGGCTAGTTCTATCTTCATGTGTGGGGTTTACTTTTTGTCATTCAGGGCCATCCCCACAGGAGACCACCGTGCGCAGCATGTAGCCATCAGGGCACTGCGGTGGCATTTGAGAAAATCGTGTGCAATCTCGTTCATACCTGTTAATGTATCGGTCATGCAGAGAGACGTACTGTGCGTGCTTTCAAAAAGAACCCATGCAGACGAAAGGGATATTTGGAGTGGTCAGTAGAATATGCTGTGCATCTTTGAGACCAGTACGCTGTAATGGGTGTTGAGCTAAACCAAACAAGCTCTGGCTTCTTTTCCTAGTCACCTTGTCCGTCTTGTACATGGTATCGTAATTGTGATTTAATCGTCATCCATCTCTTAATATTTCGTGAGATTCAATGTTGAGTATTCTGCAATCACCTTGTCGTATCAAGCTCAAGTCAGTCTTTTTAAAGTTCCGAGCAGACATCGTTAAGCATTCGAGTTGCGGGTCCTGTCCGACGTTTGCTTGTGTGAGAGACCACTCGGTGCAGTGCTTTTTGTAAAATAAGTGGTTCCACACTTCATGTGTGAGTTTAACACAGAAATTATAAGGCAGTGATACCATTCGACTTAGACTACATTCGATTTGTTTGTGATTGCTGTGGGTTCGAACGTCAGAGAAACAATGCTGAAGTTATGATGCCGTCAGTCGCCTAATCTTCAGTCTGTGTGGCGATGAATAATAATGCGTAATTTGGAACCACTGTTAGGACGACGTACGCTTAAACTGCGTCCGTACGGAGGTAACACGGATTCAAATCTACTGTTACCCCTCTAAAGTCGAATGTTGATATGCCAAGGCCACCTGACCAAACTTCCGCGTCGGTAATACTCTGAGGGTAGGTCGAACTAAAGAATTCCTCACAAAACCGTGTTAGTTGAAATTGAGCTCAACCGCTCTAGAAGCACTGTCATCAAACCCCCGGAAAAGTCTAACTCTGCCGCCGTGAAGATTCCGTAATAGTACAAAACTTTCCGATATGCCACCAAAGTTGTTTAATGCTTCAGGATGAGCATGATCAGAAACTCTGGAGTGGTCTCTGTGAGATGACATATATGTCACATCTCGCACTCCTGTCTCCGTTGTACGACTGGCTGGAAAGCCAGATTCATTGGGTGGTGACAAATTTCGGCTGCTATAAATAGTGCTCGCGAGAGATTCTGCCAGTGAGAACATAATCTCGTCTTCCTATAAATTATGCGGCCGGGTGCGCCACGACATGCAATGGGCGGGACACCAAAGACAGATTGGTAAGAAAGGATCAATTGATGGTTGACGGAGCCCGAAATAATAATAATAATAATAATAATAATAATAATAATAATAATAATAATAATAATAATAATAATAATAATAATAATAATAATAATAATAATAATAATATGGGTATATTTCTCAACGCATCTGTGAGAAACACGCTCAGAAAAGCGTGACCAGTATACACATTGTGACGTGGAACGCATACCGTACACACAATTGTTAATTGTACAGTACACTGATTATGAAAATAAAGTAACAAAACAGATTTAATAAGAGAGGAAAATTCCAGTTTATGAAGAAGCATTTGGCCCACTTGTTTCTGGAAAGATAATTCTCAAAATGTTCAATGTTCGATCAAAAATGCTGAGAAGTTACATCAATTCTCGTTTCACAAGGTTGTAGCGTCTTGTACAGCATTTTGTGTTACATAATCCTCATTGTTTTTTGCACTT
>JTDE01006798.1:20562-31433 GCA_014338405.1 Paragonimus skrjabini miyazakii | reverse complement strand
AAAGTACCATACAAAGAGGTGGTCACTGTAGAGAAAAAGAAGGTCCACATGGGGCTGCCTTTTAAGGGCGATTATATCATGCACCTAACAACGTAATGGTTGAGGAATTCAATTAAGCGAACTTTCAATGCGGCTGAACTCCGTGTAATTGCTCAGACTGTAAAGCTACCGTTGTCTTCAGTCAAAGGAGATAAGCCCATCGGTGCCGCCTCACATTGTATTTACCAATTTGTACGTAAATGCGGAGAAAATTACATAGACAGAATAGAGAGATTCCTGAGCCCCAGAATAAAGGAACAACTACCTAAATGGGTGCATAAGTCCGTGCTACCGAAGAAGAGCAATGCTGTTAAAACGCGTAAACAGCCAGCTTCTTCAGTCGCCGGACACGTCCTGACCACTGGTCACGTTATCGATCCATCTTGTGCATTCAAAGTCCTGTTACGTCATTCTAACCCGAGACTCTTACGGTTTGCCGAAGCAGTCGCAATCACCCGACTCAAGCCAGCTCTCTGGGTTAAGAAAAAACTGTTCGTGAACTTGACCCTTCCCCGGACTTAATGACCTACCCTAAACCGCTTATCGATTATCCGGCCCTCTAATTGTTTGCTGTGAAAAACGCACCCGTGTTATTTTAACTTTGGTACTGACGAGTCAATACGAAATGCTTGCATCCACCAGTGTTCGTGTTCTAACTGCTTTGTTCAAATTGTTCAAGGGAACCAATGGTTTAAATCTCGAAGTAGTCGAGTTTCTAGGCTTGAGCGACCACGAAGGCGTTCTGTTCGATTCCGTCTACAACACCAATCTCATCAGAATATCTGCCAAAAACTACAGAAACTCCCGGTAAATGTATGTTGATCCGCTGTTTTTCCATCTGGCCTCGAATATGGGACGACTTGAATGTTTTTCGCTCTGTCAATGAAATGTGTACAAAGGTCACTGTCGTTATCTGGACAGCCGCTAAGAAATGCACACCACTAGGGGCCCTGGGGCGAAAAAAGAAACCGCGTCAGGTACGTTGTTGTACCTTAAGATTAATCCCAGGTAAACGACGCGCGTGGATGAACTATTGGTTATGTGGACTGGAAGAAACCTGGAATGAGTATGCATTTCACTTAAAAAAGATCAATTTGTTTGTCAGCAGCGGTTTACTAAAAGCTTCTTTGCCGACCCGGGCAGTCTATTCACGTTTGCATCGACAGCTCGTAAGCATAAGTCGGGGATGCCTCAGCTCACTGATCTAACAAAACCCACAGACCCCGATGTTGAATCTTCCAACGTACGAGAGAAATCTGACCACATTGCTTACGCTCGCACACTGTCATGCCCCTCAGATTTCTTCCGTCCTCGAACTCAAAAGCACGGACAATAGTAAAAGACCGTTCCGTTGTTCTGAATAAGATCCGTCGCCCCAGAAGGCTGATCTCCTAGCACCAATTGCGTCCCTTCGAAAGCTATTCGCAAAGTGGCTGAAGGGACCACAGATCTCATGAGCCAACTGACCACCAAGTTTACTTCCAAGGGAACCGCACACAACAGCTGGAAGATTGCAAATATCACCCCTGCCTTCAAAAGCTTCCTAATGGATATCGTCCCGTGGCTTTGCATCCAGGTGCCTCTAAGTTATGAGAATCACCCGTGGGTGGCTCATTTTGGAAGTCTTTCACTTTGTAGCTTCTTCTGTGACACGCAGCACGGCTTTCGAAAGGGACTGCCGTGTAACATGAATCGCCTACTAGCCACTGACAAGTAAGCATATGCAGGCCGTTCGAGGTCTTCAACCTCAACGTTATAAATCAAGACAAATTGACTTTAATTTTATACTCACCAGATTACCGTCGGCTAAGTGATGGCCTTATCCTTGTATTTTCATTCTCCACGTCTGCAGGTCATCCATGTAGTTCGATATTCGGCATGGCTCGTAGAAGTTCACTTAGTGCGCACCTTCTCGAATTAGATATCTACCATGGCCGGTTAGATTGCTGTCATGGATTCTTCTCACCACTTGTATGTAAGGTGTGGAATGCTCTTCCTGATTATGTGATTTCCGCCGGTTTGATAAGAAGTGACTGGGAAAAACGCGTTTTATGGAACCCTCCACTATCTCGCACGGAGAGTGCCGGTCAGCCCAACTGGCGTAACGTGCAAGATAATGGTGCGCTTATTAAGGTGCGCCATCCTCAATCATTTCTTAACAAACCGCCTTTTTTCTTCCATTTGGCATGGATTCCTTTTTATCCGGTCATGGATACCAAACGTGCTTACATTCATGGATTACCCGATGGATGCCAAAGACAATGGCCTTGACTCAAATGGTACCTCCTTCGATTTTGCCGGGGCTTCTAATCGGGTTCCACACAGCCTCCTCAGACACAGACTGGAAGCTTATAATATTCATGGAGAGATTCTCAGCTGGCTTTCTTATTTTCCTGAGAACAGAACTTTTACAGTTAAAACCGGATCCAACCTCACGCCTGCCTCCAACTGACAGTAATTACGCGCACATGTCAAGCGGTGCAGATTCTGGCATTGCCTTTGTGAGTCAAAGTACATTCAGTACAGTAGATATAACGAAAATTGATCTGGAGAAAGATCTAAGCATCTGGATGTCGGTTAATCTATCCTTCACGCATCACCACGAGATGGTGGCAAAAAATGGATTTTCCATCCTTAAAATGGTGAAACGGACTTTTCTTCACAAAGACCAAAAAGCGTCTCAAACACTTTACTTGGGCGTGCTAATCAGGTCGCATATACCAGCTTGACGAAAGATATACTCGCTGTTGAGCGTGTCTAGCACCTTGCTGCCAAAATATTCACGGGCTTAAAAATATTCCACTGAAGCCTCGGCTTGAAATTCTTGATCTGCATCCATTTAAAGTTCGACGATAGCGAAGTGATTCGGGTCCCACACACTTCTTCTTTAGAGTAGGCTACGTTGAACAGTTCTTTATGATAGCGAACGATGATGGCGGACGAGGATATAACGAGAAGCTTTCTAAGCTCCCTCCTCTAGCTCTTCTAAAGCAGCAGCTCTTTTCCTTTACGATTATTAAACACTGAAACAGTTTTTCCTCTAGGGTCTTCATCACTGTCTCTAGGGATTACTTTAAAGTATTGTTTGTTTCTCATTCACTGGAAACATCATTGTGCCAGTAATCTTACTCTGTCCTTGGTATTTACTGTAATCCCAAGGGTGGTGCTGCATTCTGGTGTCAGTGATTGCTTTCCAGATCAACACACGCCCACTTGGTACCCAGTAAGAGAAACCAACTGGATCCGGGTACATTGGGCCTCTGCCTCGAACCGAAGTATCAGTCACTAAATCGCTCAAGATTGTTTTCAGTGCTAACCTTGATAATTAGGTTGACTCAGTTTAGCTATTGCGCCTGTTTTCCTTGCTCCAGGTTCTAGGATAGTTTTGCGATTCCACGCCGGGAAACATGAAGCCCACAAGAGCTGTGCTTTATAATTCCCTCACTAGTTCATTGATTCGTTGACTAGCCAGCCAGTAAATGGAACTCACGTGGGACGATAGACTGTCCTGTGTCCTATGAGTGTACTGCAAAACAATCGCATAAATTGTTGTCTGGAAGCTTAATCCTTCACTTATCTATAAAATCAATATGGAATGTGAAGTGTGATACATGGCCAACAAAAATGGTGGGTAGTATTTGTCCGAAGACGTTTGGTTTTTTTCATCAAAACTGAATAAACCGTTGCTCGCCAAGTTAAAATTTTGCCACAGAAAGGATGTGTGTGTCATCGCGATCTAATATCTGCCGTCTTACAAAGATGTACAAGTTAGAAAACATTCAGGAAAGCAAAGAAGGTGTTAATGGAGCAAATGGTGGTATGGTTAAGCTATTATTTTCATAATAATATTAAGGGTTGTCTGTGACAGACAGCATACAGAGAACTGATGCGTGCACACAGACAGAGTTCGAAATGGTGATCAGTTTTGTGGAAAGTCATATGAAAGATTTGATGTTCCATAAATTACCTACTAGTCCCACTGAGTTAGTCTCGGTGGAGTCGCCGTGTGAACGAGGTAGACGTGCGGTTACCAGTAAGATTTCTGCTCAACAAACGCCTCCAATCTAACCCAAGACCTCCCGGAAAGGAGATGCCTGCGGGGAGTCGCCTAAGAATCGCGCTTCGAGATAACGTGTCGACGGCTTCAATCAATGTAATTTTTATTAAACTGCGTGATTTATATCCACATTTTGCCGGAGGGTGCAAGAACTCTGTTGGGTACCCCCCGAATATTAGAAAGCAGGACAATAAATGTTCACTTCGGTTTACACAACTCCCTTGATAGGAAATTTCGAATTCACGGACAGTGTAATACTTTTCAGTTGTAGCTTCATGTCCACAACAACTATAACAAATTTGTGGGCGTTTGACCTATCTGAAAACGGCCGAGTTCATCTTAGGGGTATTCAGTGGTTAGGCGAAGCCTGTGAATATGACGGGATACCTTTAAAATGATATCGACAAAATGATGGACTCACAACTACGCGGATATTACCTTGCTGGTAGCGGTAAGAGCTGCGCAATGCATGCTGATTGTTTGATCACTGGTGTGTCAGCTAATGCACCAATCCGCTAGCTGAAACAAAATTCTGGTTATTTCTCGTGCGAGAAGTGCCATGTGCGTGATGTTCACATAGGTGGACATATAATTTTTCCACACAGCGATTACGCACCTGAATCTGATTCTAGCTTTTGTTTTCGTTTTTAGCTGGAGAATCACACTGACATGTCACCACTCGGAGCTCTACCGATTGATATGGTGCCCTCTTTCCCTCCCGATTATATGCATTCGGTGTGTGTTGGTGTTATGGAAAGGTTGATCAGTCTGTGACGTTTCCCAAGCACTCAGAGGAATATTCTATTGTTGTCCGCTGTTATTCGCGGAATCAATCGACGACGACAGACACGTTACAGCGTGTGACTTCCAGAGGAAGTGTCGTACGCTGGGAGATGCAGATGGGTGGAAAGCATTCGAATGTCGTCAATTGCCTCTCTAGTTGAGCCCAGTGTTTCCACGCGAAAACAATAATAATAATATATTTTTCAACGCATTTGTGAGAAACACTCCCGGGTGTGCGCGATCATGGCAGATAATTACATTTGGTACAAAGAAACAAATGGATATATAACAAGGCAAGCATGGAATCTGTTGGCAAAATAAGACGCAATCAGAGGGCAAGTAGTCACAGTTTACAATGTTCGATTTGCATATAATGAAAGAAGGTAGTTCGTCTGTTCCACAGATTTAGTCCAAAAAGTGAGAGGTTACATCAATTTACCTTTTACAAGGTCAGGTAAAGACGACGTTTCAAATATTTCAAGGTCACACTGGGAAATCTTTGAAGGAATTCGGCGTTATTTACGTAAATTCAGTCAGGAAAATGTTGAAATAATTCAGTTTAGGCGAGGGAGAACTGGAAGTTCCAAAATCCGGCGAAAGTTTCAGCAGACTCCAGGGCGGGACCTCGATGACTGCTCGAAAGCGGCAAAAATTGAAAATCTCGCTAATCACTCAGCCAATATGGGGTTTTGAGCATCCATTCATCACGAAAATTTTCCTTGCATTATGGATGCCTGTGGGAATAAGAAAAAGAGCGCAATTTTATTTGTTAAATGGGAAAACGTGAAGTAATCACATGTAGTATGAAGATTAATGTAAATGTTATATTTTTTTGATAAAAACTTTACGCGATATCAATAGTTTTGTTTTCCCAATAAAGTATATAATAAGGGCAAACAATTTTTATGACATTCTGCGATAATTGGGTAACCAGCAGCTACTTCTAGACCGATTATCACATGATAATCAAAATTCCGTCGGAAGTTTGAACATCAGTTTGTTTTATAGGGTCAATGTTTAAGCTAGGATCTATATTTCACAGCCCACAACAGTTAATAATGGTTAATGAGGAGGGTTTCGAGACAGGGGCGCAACACACGGTATGAACTGAGGTATCAGTGGGTTTATTATGTATTTTTGACGTCAGTTTATTTTATAGGGTCAATTTTAAAGGTAGAATATGTATTTAATAGCACGCTACGGTTACTAATGGATAATGGGGAGAGTTTGAGACAGGGGAGACAACGCACGACGTGAATTGGGGGTTGTAATTAGATTATATGAGATAAACGAGAGAGTATTTCCTTTTTAGTTTTCTATGGTGAGTTTTTGTACGCCGGTCAAATTAACCGTCAATGCTGGCTACCACTAACTAAAGTCTGATTGATTACCAAGATGAACAGGTTATTACGAATGGGCATACATATAAAATGTGGAAAAGTGTATATGAGATATAATCCTGTATTTTCTTTTTGTTTTTGTTTTAAGTACAACTTTATATAGGTGACGCACGTTAATAAAATGATGCGGCTTCGTGAGTGCGTAATGAATCAAATGCGAGATGGGGTGCGAGTAACTGGTGGATACGCAGTATACAATTCCAGGCAAGCTATTTAGATGAGACCCTGATAGTAAAGACGGGTACATACGTTCTTCCTGCTGACGGCTAAACGCTATCTGGACCACATTCAATAGGTCAACAAAATATACACAAAGTTTGAAGATTGACATTATGTTGGATGATGTAAGGAAGCTGTCCAGGCCCTTTTCAAAATGCTGAATGCTGTTACTGGTTCCGATTTCATTCGGAAGTCTATTCCGACCATAGGAATATTTTACAATAAAGAAGTTGGCTCGTATCTTTTCGCGAGCCAACAGGGTTGGCAAAGTGAAACACTTATTTCGTAGACAAAATGAGAAGCTGTGCTGGAAATGAAAGGCGAACGCTGTAGTGATGGTGTCCGAGTGTATCAGTTTATACAGAAGTGTAAGATTCCACTTTAGTCTTTGTAACCAAAGCGAATCAATACCAAATATTTGACAACGTTCACTATAGGTGAGTGAGAATGAATATCCTAATAAACTTTTGGTAAATGAACGTTGGAGATTTTCTGAAACTATCCTATCGGATTTGCGTAGGTGGCAGTAAATGAAGGTGCAATACTCGAGTTAAGGTCGAGCGCACAATTTGTAAATAGCCAGCCTCGCATCCGGTAGACCGAATGTCGTTCTGATGCAGCCTATTGTTTTCTACCTGAAAGCGTACTTGTTCAGAGAAAATGAAGGAGTTTGAATACCATATTCCTAGATCTCAAACAGATGGGGCGGTGTCAATATGATGACCGTCAAGTGAGACAGACCCGTTGGGTATTTGACAACCATAAGTGATAATGTTCGACTTGTTTGCTGAGAACGTGATCAGCCAAGTTATGCACCACGACTCCAAAGAGACTAGGTCGTGTCGTGCATTTTGTGGACACGAGGCGAGGTTGCCGGGCTGGCGGGATGTGTAAACGATTTTGATATCGTCAGCAAACAGAAGGGGTTAGATAGCATCGCATTCGTCATTTATATACATGAGGAAGAGCAGTGGTCCCAGAAAGCTTCCTTGAATCACCCCACTAGTCACTGGTTTAGGCGTTGAGCGGTACTCTCCCATTTTGACAGTTTGGGTTCGGTCTTCAAGATATGAAGAAATCCAGCTGTATGAGGGTCTTGTATTCCAAGGGATGCTATTTTGATTAACAGGCGCTTGTGGGACACGCGATCAAAGGCCTTTTGCATGTCAAGTAGTATGATAGTGACCGCATTCCCTGCATCGGCAGATACCGACATATGGTTTAAAAATTCCAATTGACATGTCATGCAAGAGCGGTTACTAAGGAAACCGTGCTGCGGAAGGTTTATAAGGCTTTGTGACCTTGAGAATTCGACGGTGGGCGCTTTTATTATTCTTTCAAACATTCTTGAACAGATTGGTGTGTGGTTTATTGGACGACGGTTACTAACTTCCTACTTTGGACCACTTTTGTAGCGGGGCATTATGACTGACTTTTTCCACTGGGGAGGGAAAGTGCTGGATAGAAGTGATAGAGCAAACAAATTTAGTTATAGGATGGATACATCCTCACCTCCTTGCTTGATAACGACTGGTGGGATACCATCTGGTCCAGGGTACATTGTGGGTTTAACGGTAGCCAAATGTAAGCGGATAGTTTTAACATCAATCGAAATATTGTACAGAACTTTTGTTGTTTTCAACGGAATAACGGGTAATACTGTGCTCTCCACGCTAAAAGCAGCAGCGAAATGTGAGTTGAAGAGTTCACATATTTCAACTGGGTCATCGACAATCGTGTCATCTTTGAGAGTGATAACTTTTATAAGAGGGTCCCTCATGAAATTTCTCCATCTCATCAGTTGCATTAGTCTCATGCTGTTTTGCTCACTGCCAAGCGCATGCTTTACTTCGTCCGCATAACGCAGTTGCGTTCTGTATTCTATATGTTCAAACGTACTGCTCATTTGCATTACTAGGTAGAAGTCCAATGTTCTTCTGTGCATCGACTTTAGTGATTTAAGTTTGCCAGTCTCTTTTTGCTGTTAGGATTCTACCTTGCACATAAGAATCAACGCATTTTGACTTTATGGGGGCCAGAATATTGATACAAAAACTGAAGTGTTTGATAAATTCTCCGGTTGCTATTTTTGAGTCCGATGTAAGAAAGGGCATATTCCATTTTGTGGATCTTAGTAAGGAGGAGAAGGTATTCCAGTCGATGCATTTGATCAGACGCTGGAATACAACTGTGGGTTTGATAATTGTACTGAAGTCAAACTGACACTTGACGATATTATGGTCACTTCCTGGAAATTGGTCCAGAACGGATATCCCTACGGACGAGATATATGTAGTGAATATGAGATCCAAAATATGTGGAGAGGTCCGGTCTAAGGGGTATATCAGCTTTCCACTCATGTTCGAGTGGATGTCGCAAAGGTTTGACTACACGACAGAAAATGCTGGAAGAGTGTCATTATGGCAGGATGACTGAGTGGGACATGAGGAGGGGGGCCAGGTGGTGGTGGATGAACTACCAGACGGTGCACTAAAAAAGGGCTGGGTTGGAGGACATTTGTGCCAGTTATACAATCAGGTGTTGATTTACCTGACGGAGTACATACGTTGGGAAGTATTTTACTAGGATCTTTCATGTTTTGGATAGAAGAACAGGGTATTTTTGAGCTATTGGGTAATGCATAGAAAGGGTTAAACCTATTATAGTTGTGGATTGGCTTGAAAGCAGCAGAAGACCAAATGTTCATTTTCGTCTGCGAAGCATTCTCTCTTAAAATGTGGTTTTTAGAACCAGATACGTAGCGCTTATGAAATACCGCCGATCTACCCTTATGTTGCAAATCTAGAACATTGTTTTCTGGTAGGCACCGTACAGGTTTCAGTGCTGGTTTGGAGACTTGTTCAGGCGTTTTGGGTCTGCGGTTGCATGTACAGCCACTTCAGATAATGGAGGGGAATGCATACAGTAAGAAGGGGATGAGTTTGCTTGTCCTCGTTTTTTGTTCTCGAACGTTTGGATATTGTCCCCAACACTATGGGGAACTTTGGGTACCATGGGTCCATGACCCATTCCAGTCAGCGTCTCGGTCGGCGGAGGGAATCGTCGATGAATAGGAGAGGTATTTTTGGCGCTAACAGTGGGTTTTACTGGAGATACTTGACTGCGCTTAACGTTAACAGAGTTGGACTTGGCTTGTTTTTCAATATCCTTCTGGACATGGTAACGGTGTTGCCAGTTACGACTTGCTGATCTAGGAAAGTCGTGGAACAGTCTAGATCAACGGTCAAGTCGACGAGGTTACTGACTTTGTTACTCGAGTTCCTTATTACTTTTCTTACTTAACATTTGTTACCTGTTCAACTTCTAGACAACCAAGTTTTGCTGCATATGTTCCAGGATTGTCTGAATATGCATTGTCATCGTGTCTTGGGATAAAGATCATCTCGGCCCAGAGGCCTCCGGGTTCACCAAAAGGTATTGCTATTTTACGTCATTTCTTACCTATTGTTTAGAAAACATTTTTGTTTGCCAAGAAGCACCTTAGGTCACTATCTCGGCAGCTATTTAACTCGCACGCACAAGAGGTTTTGCAGCGCAGACGGAATCCTCGTAACTGTGTGAGATGACTGCTGTTCACTTTCTCGCATACGGACTGTCACCACGGCTAAGTTTCCTTATCGGTAGTTAACAGTAAGTTTTTTACCTTTTAGATCCCCACCTCAAAGTTTCCCAAAGTTAATGAATTGTAGAGACAGAAAATCTTGAAGACATCCGATTAAGCCGGTTGCTGTATACATACTACACTTTCAGTCTGTCACCGGTGTAGGAACTTGTCTGTTTGCCAAGTACCACTTCATAGTCATAACGTGAAAGAGAAATCCCGCGGGTCAACTCGTCAGACTGTTCCTCACCTTATATCACACAGAAGAGTTGTATACAGTACAGCATACATGGATGCATTATCAAACAATGCCGATTCTGATATATTCAGAGAAGGAAATCGCTAGCTTGGTTCTGCTGACTTGGCCCATAAAGAAGGCCTGAGTACGCAGTATGCGTTCACACTAGTAGCTGCTTCAACCCGATTCATTTGAACTGTGAATAACTTCTGGATATGTAGTATAAGTTCACACAAGTAGCTGCTCCACCCGATTGACTAAGGCTGCCAACAACGCCTCAGAATGTAGCATGCGTTCACATTAGGGATCACGCCAACCTGATTCGCATAAGCTATGAAGAACGTCTGCGTATGTATTCTCACTAGTAGCTATCCACCCGATTGACTAAGGCTGCCAACAACGCCTCAGAATGTAGCATGCGTTCACATTAGGGGCCACGCCAACCTGATTCGCATAAGCTATGAAGAACGTCTGCGTATGTATTCTCACTAGTAGCTATCCACCCGATTGACT